>HE670471.1:54820-69272 GCA_000313835.2 Heliconius melpomene melpomene | reverse complement strand
GGCGCCCGGCGTGAGCACGTCGCAGGCGGCAGCGGGCGTCACCACGTCGCCCGCGCGCCCCGCTAAGCGCCGCCTGCAGCAGCGCCCCCTGGCGGCCAAGCGCACCCGAGTGCAGGTGTGTATACCTCACTCTCAGTACCTATCCCATTTCACTTGGCAGCTTACAGTGATTTATAGCAGTAAATTCAACATAATTCTTTATTGATAAAAAATTCCCATTTTCATTTGTATATAAATATTTTGACTCTATCTTTATATAATGCATACATTATTTCGCATCATCCCTCATATAACGCACAAACACACTCACACTCTTTTCTGGTTATATCTATAGATACGTCGAAAGTATATGAGAAAATCTATTATTGGGGGAACACTGACATTTGAATAAGTGTTTGCATTTTTTAAAAGCCTACTATAATCATGATAGAGATGAGATAATATTTATTGAGTACAAATATTTTGATATTGTAAAGGTATCCCTAGCACAGGTCGTGAATTAGCTTAGGCAGATAGGCTGTGGTAATGATTGAAAATTACTTTTTATTCCTTGTATGCATTTGTAATTTTTAAAATAGAAGGTACAGGTACAAAAAATCTACTTGTGAAATATTCTTTCAACAGTGTGTGAAAGTTAGTATTAACCACCGCCCAAGTTGATCTGTCGATATTTAATTTTAATGATGTTATATGGAGGAAGGACCTTACGACCTAAAAGTAAAGGAAGTTCAAGGCGTCGGCTTCCATTCTTTTTAATCTAATCATAGCCCTGCTAGACATTAGTCATACATATTTTTTTATAAAGATCTAAATAAATTATGAATTAAAAATCCGTTGTCGAGTATGGGCACAAGCGAGTGACTGTAACGCAATGTTTATGGGTTTGATTCCCATTGATACCGGGGAATGAATTATTATTTCTTAATATTTTCCTTTTTTCACTGTGGTACCGATGCAACGCCTCGAAAATACGGCGGAATATGGGCGGACGGAGTGTCATGTCGGAGCGCTAGAATCTAGGAGAGATACAGCATGAAGCTGAAAAAGAAAATATCCACTACATTTTCTTTTTCAGCTTCAGAAAAAACATTGAAATTGTACGTATTTTTGTTGTCGTTATTATGAAATAGGGTTTCGAACGTTCAGTCGAAGTAGAATACCAAGTGCCGACGTCCTCGCGTTGCGACCAAGACGACGAAGGCGTCATTGTGGTGGACTCTGAGGAGGACGACGAAAGATGTACCGGCACTATGTATCGGGTATGACAATAAGTTTTTTTTTTTATTTGTAATTCTACAATAGCGTGTTTTTCTCTTAATGGCCAAAATTACATTAAAAGAGACAACATAATAAAATAACATTTTTGCAGTAATCGTTACCTATTGTTTTAACAAAATCTAGTTGTTGTTGTTCTTTGTTTATGGTGTTCTGATACATAAACATAAACTAACGATAGTTTTTAAACAAGATTAGGCAAAATGTAACAAGTGACATTTCTTCGACTAGGGTGATAGCGTGGCAATATATGTGTACTTATAATAAAACAGTAAAAGTATTTTGTCTATACATTTAGTATTTTTGACTGAAATGGATAGAGGGACACTTAAAAAGAATAGTAGAAAGTAATTTTTTTTTTAAATTTCTTGTCTGTCTGTATGTATGGTCACGGTTATCTCCGAAAGTACTGAACCGATTTACTTTACACTTTCACTAATTGGTTTGTTTGAACTCAATTTAACATCTAAAGTTTGTGAAACTGAAAATTATCGGCATTTGAAGGAATTCAAGGCATGAGTTTGCCTGCAAATGTATAGCAAACCATATCTATACTTATATGCTTATAATAAATCAGTATTTGTTTATGATACATCCGTATTTTTAACCGGCTTTCAAAACAAGGAGGAGATTCTTAATTAAAGATTTTCGATTCGATATTCATTTATTTGATATTATATATTTTGGATTCGATTTCGATATGTTTTGTAATATATTGCATATTACGTATTACAATTATTTTACAAAGAATATTTCTGTTTCTGAATGAGTAAATTAAATTATTCATTGACATCAACAAATTTGACTGTCAGTCAATTCTGTTTATTACATGAATAATCATGTAGATCAAGCGGGCGAAGCCGCGGGCGGGCCGCTAGTTTCAAAATAATACAATAATAAAATACTAAAATCTACATTTATATTATATATTTAATCTTACTAACTATACTAATATTATAAATGTGACAAATATGTGAGGATGGATGTTTGTTCCACTTTCACGCAAAAAGTAATGAACAGAGTTTAGAAATGAAATTATGAACCTTTACAATAATATATCTTATACATCAGTTTAACACATACCCCACCATTTTTGTAAATATTTTGTATAATTTGAATTAAAAAATAACCAAATTATTTATAAGGTCAGTAGCTCATTATAAATGCCATAAAATTGTTTAAGGAGGGAGAAGAGGACGAAGAGGATATGGAAGAAGAACAAGAAGTTGAAGGTGGCGAGGAAGAAGAGGAGGTGGAAGGTGATGATGGAGAGAATGTTGCACAACAGGTACATTACTTTTTACTTATTAATTATTAGTAAATAAAGTATAACATTGTCGGTTTTACATTGTTGTAAATCTTCTAAATTTGATTCTTGTTGTTATGTACTCATACATTTTCATCATCATCATCATCATCGTCATCGGCTGTCGTCGACCACTGCTTGACATAGGCTTCTCCAATGGCACGCCACTGAGCTCGATCATCCAGCCGTTGCCGGCCACTTTCCGAATATCGTCACCCCCATCTAGCTGGAGAATCCTACATTACGATTGCCGAGGCGTGGTCTCCACTCAAGAACGCGCTTACCCTAACGGTCATCGATTCTGCGGATAATGTGGCTTTATTTCGAATTCGATCCAACTCCAAGCATAAATTCTTATACAAAATGTAAATATAAATACAAAATTGGCCTATATATTGTTTTATATAGTAGAGAATACAAATCAATTTTCGAAATGGTAAATACCTGACGTTATACATATACTGATAGTTTTTTAAAAACGTTTTTGTTCCTTCTGAGAATTTGCTTAATTGCAGCCAATTAGTAGGTTTACACTCTAAGCCGACAATATGTTTTTGATTTTAAGTAGACTTAAAATATAATAGTTATTAATTCAGCTGAATATCAAGTGGCACCTTGTTTTATTTTATTTCACTCACTAAGATATACATATGGTCCGTACCCTTAGCCAATACTTTTCTTTTTAGTTCTTAAGACGCAATGAACTTATTTATATTTATTTCAAAGCCTGATTACATAACATTTTTGGGGCTCTAACGCCATCAAATGAATGTTGCACGGCCGTCATGGTGCACGTCTAACTGCAAACGTGACTTGCGGAAGTGAGTTATTTTGATTCCCACGCTCTAACACGATAAAGCGGGGAATGATTGAACACAGTATGTATTCCCTTTTTGTATAAAAAATAAATAAATATACTTCTCTATTTAAAAAAAAACAAACTTACTACATATCAGATGCTAATAAGGTAAATAATATGCGTATAAAAATTTCAATGTAGCTTGTTAGGAACAGTAGAATTAGTGGTCAGAGCGCTTGTACGGTTTTCAAGTAGCACGGGTTCGAATCCCACTACATTAATTTTGATACGTTTTCTAAATACATATTTCTCTTCTAAAAGTCTGTAAAAACATATATAAGCAAATATGTTTAAAAATAATATTTTGTTGACAGGAATCACCCGCGCAAAGCCCGGAGGCCGGGGGCGACGGCGCGGATCCGCGCGGCGACCCCGACAGCGAGCCCGCGCCGCACCAGCAGATCGAAGCCATCAGTAGCGGCACTGAGCGTAAATGTTATTTTGTATTTTTGTTCCAGAAGGTTTGAATATAATTCAATGAATAGCTTCACGCCATAGCGGAGGTTCAGCACGGTAGGCAACGAGATTCTAGTGTCACGACACTCCATTCCCCGCTTTCCTCCGAGCTCGAGGCATTGCGTGTTGAGTGGCGGAACTTAGTACCGCGCTTTGCTTTGTCACCAGAACGAAGAAATGAAACTATTAAATATTTTATTCCCACTTGCGTGTTTGAATATGAATAAATTAAAACTAGCGACAACATTCCAATTCTAAAATTGAGCCCCAGTGGTATTTAAAAGTGTATGAATGCAATAGACGCTGATTTCGACATTATCTATATGATATGAATTTTAAAAAAAATCAGCTTCACACTGAGATACAGCACACAGCAGGATATGCAAAAGGAACCTATCCCACCGAATTCTGAACGCATTGCGTGTTGAGTGGTGGATCTCTAGGCCGCGCTTTGCCTCGACAACAGAGCGAAGAAATGGAAATATAAATTTAAATAAATATTTAATTTCCTCGAGAGAATCGAACCCGCAACCGTCGTGTTACAGTCATACTCTTGCGCCCCTGCGCCACAACGGCCTGTCCTATATGATATGATTATTTTATTTAATTTTACTTATCCTTCTTACAGCCAGCGGAGCTTTATCAATAGGAGGAAATAATGGAGACGATGGGGATGATAGTATTGTACCTTCTACGCCTACTCTGTATGTGCCAAGACGAAATGACGGGTAAGTCTGTTCCCGCAAAAGGAGCAGTGACGCTTCCATCCGTACGTATATTAGTGCTATATATTTTTTGTCCCCAACACCTCGTAGTAGTTCATGGTCATGGGTACAGTCGTGATGTAACTGTTTCAAAGAGTTGTATTGTATATAAAAAAACGATTTATCTGTTCAGGTTCGGCGAGGCGGTGGTGTCGCCGGTGGGTGGTGCGGCGGGCGCGGCGGGAGCGGGCGCGGAGGCGGGCGCGGCGCGCTTCACGTTCGCGGAGGCGGGTGGCGCCGCCTCGCACCACGACACGCACGCTGACCTGGCCGCCGCCCTGCCCCCGCCGCACCCCTCGCATCCCTCGCACGCGCCGCCGCCGCACTCCAGTAAGTTCAAACTTGCTTACTAAACAAAACAAACTGGAAGAAGAGTCATTTCTCGTAAAGAACTCGACTGGTGTTCTGAGTTTAATTTCCACTGGAGAAATGAATTGTTTTCATTTCTTCACTCTGCTACTAAGTCAAATCGCGGCGTTCAGCACCGCAACTCAACATGCAATATTTCGAAAATTGGGCAGTGTGTGGGTAGCGGAGTGTCTTAATACTAGGTTACCTCTGCCTACCCTGGTGTATGCGAGAGGTAGCGAGAAACTAAAAAAAAACTATTTACTCAGGAACTGAAGGTGAAACACGTGAGTGGGAAGAATCACGTGGTGAAGAAGCAGCCGCTGTCAGCTCTCAAGGTAGCGAGCCATCGTCCCCTCAACAAGTAAGGGTATTGTAAATATTCTCTATCAAATTATAACTTGCAAGCACGACAAAAAATTCGACGATTTTTTTTTTCTGTATATAGGTTTTATAAGTTGCACCACGACATCCTCAATATAAGATATAAATAATAATTAATGCATAAATACCTTCCCTTAGCAGTCGGGAAAAGGACAATAATAATAATAATAAGCCCGCAGGGCAGCTTGCAGCGGCGAGCTGTTGGGGAGTGGCGACCCCACGGACCTGAGTCATCCGGAGGGGAATTGTAATCTATCCCCCGACTCTGGTTTGCCTTTATAGGCCAGAGCGGAGCGCAAGAGCTATATGTTAGGAAGGGTGGAAGTGCTCAATCTGTGTAATAACGGGAAACCCGCTCAAGAGCTCCTCATAATGGTGAAACTGGTGCACACCTCTCTACACCCTTAGCCGGGGCACAAAGTGTGACTGTAAATCCGGCTGGTGGTGGGTGCGATCTCGAGGAGATGAAATATTTATATAAACTTATATTTCCATTTCTTCGCTCTGGTGCCGAGGTAAAGCGTGGCATTGAGTTCTGCCTACCCTGCTGTGTGCGAGATACAGCGTGAAACTGATTTTTTTAAATTTTAAAATATTTTAAAAGTAAAGTGAATTAACTACATTTTTTCATTATAATGTAATCAAGATAAATGAATGAGTTTTAGTTTTTATTTTATTTTTTTAACATATTGTTATTTTATAAAACATGGGTTCTCTGCGCAGGCAGGTCAGGCACAGGCTCGTGGGTCATAAAGGTAATCCTATTTTATTGTGTTGCGTAAAGGTAGCAGAAGAGGGGCGAGAGGCGGAGGCGAGCGCAGCGCCGCGACGCGCCGCGCCGCCGCCGCACCAGCGCTGGATGCGCGCCGCTGGTATATTTTTTATCTATATATTATAATATCTGTACCATGCTGCATGCATAACTTGATAAGTCGACTTACATACGTATTTTTAAAAATTATAATAAGCATTATTACTGCTTTGATAAATTACTAAACCTAGGTCTATTTTACTATTTAGTTATTTTTTTATAATTATCTTAATAAAGAGCTAAGAGTTAAGTAAACTCTTTTTTTAAGTAGGTCTTAAAATGTTAATATTTCTATTAATATACCATAAAACTTATTACAATACTTTTTGGTAGCTCTCCCTCTCTCTCTCTTTCTCTTTGTCCTAAGCATTATTGCTGCCATATGATTATGGGGTCTGCCTTTGCCTTTTCACTGTCCGTATAAACGTTGGCTCCCTTGTCATTTTTTTTTATTCTTGATTATTTTCTTCAGTAAGTTTATGGCTGCCACGACTCATCGATCGTACCCGAAGCCGGATTTAATTATCTTGCTTATCTTACTGCTCATCGATATTTCTGGTTCCTTTCATATATCTATCACAATTTTTACGACATTGTATATGTTGTCGGACAAACAGAATATTATAGTATACAAATTGTGAAGCAAATGTAATAATACCTTCATCTTTACAAACATCTCGCAGAAAATCTCGAGCTCTTAGATTATAAATAGATCTCATAATAGCTCCTCAAAGACGTCTGCTTTTATTTTATCCATGCTCAGGTCTGTAGGTGAAATGTGCGACGCATATTTCCAACAGTCTCCAATCTCATTACGTCTTAGTAGGCTCAATACATATCATCGGTACTCTAAATTGAAATCCTTGCCCCCTTGACTAAATTATCGCAGAGATTCTACAAGAGGTTTACAGACAATGTTAGGCACCCAATGTTATGTTTATCCGAAAGTCTAGTACTAAGCAGATTTTTACCATAAACTTCGTGATTTTTTTTCTTTATTTTGTAAACAAATACTTGCCACATACATGACAATAACTGTTAAGCTTTTCGTAACAAACTTACATTATTCGAGGCCAAAGGCACTTTAAACTTAAAATAAAATATTGACTGCCAATTTCTAAGCTGATTAGTAAAATTGTTGTAACTAAATAGTTGGTAGATAACTTAGCTAGGCTTAATCAAATTTTTAAATCTTTAGGAGGATAATTCAATTTTTTCATTGATTTCTTTATATTTTCTAACCAGAGTCAAGCTATAAAAAAAAGTGTATACTGTGTATGTCCAATACAAGTGTTTTCGGAATCCACAAACAAAATAAATGCCTCAGGGATAATTTATAATAGGACCACAACTGTTATCCATTGTGCAACATGTCATCCATTTATATTTCTATGTATATAGTTATTCTACTCTCTTACTAGTCAAAAGTGTGTTTCGTTGTAATGCTACTCCTAGACCGTTAAACCTACAGCTCTGAAATTTTGTAGGAACATTGTGGATGTTTGAACTGTTTGAAATGAACATTGTCGTCCACATGTTCCCAACGATCCCAGAGTCAGCCCATTGTAATCCCAGCGAAGTAGTTTGGTGATAATTGTAATCGTAGTTTTTGGATAAATGGTCAAAATGTGTCCCATAGAGTTAAGCTGTGGAACGTTTTGAAATTCACGCGCGCAGAATGAACTTTGACTAACCTGACCCGGCGCGTGCGGGCAAACCTAAATTTCGCAAAATTTTGCGCAACATAGCTTCGCTCAGTTCCACCCGCCGCTGTACAAAGCATGTGGCAGATCCTAACTACTTATAAACACCGTTTTATTTACTGTATAAGTATACACAGCACAGTTGTATCCTCATTAACAAACTCAATCAATGGCATAAATAAAGGATGTCAAAACTAACAGTCAGTCGGAAGTGTTTTAACCTTATCGACGGTGAGGAGATTAATTGAAAATTTCAGGAGGCTGGATCCGTTAGAGACAACGTCCGTCCCGTCCAAAAACAAGCCATTGAAATGTCAATATCTCTAAAAAAAAGTTTTCCTCACTAATTTTATTAGCATATTTAAGTTTTTCCCAGTAAAAATTAAAAGTAATAATTGATATTTTTTTCTGTTCTAGAAGTATTTTTGAACTATTGATAATGTTTTTAAGTCGCAATTACATTGTGTTATTCGCAGATAGCGAGAGTGGAGCTCGCGGCCGAGGCATGCGCTCCCGAGGACGACCACCGAGGAGATCGCACAACTACTCTAGGTTTTAATTACACTACCGGAATCAAATTATTTGTTTAAGAGAAACCTTACAGACTGTTCTTTTATAATTCACGAAGGTGTATGGTGGTAATGTTATTTCAATATTCATGAATATTCCTACTTCTACTTATAATTATTAATATTTAAGTGTAGACAATTTATACGTGCTTCAATTATCCGCACATGCGTCATAGCAGGTGTTTAAATAGAAAATGGTTAAAAACAGTTTGAAACAATTGTATTGACATAACAAAATAAATAAAAAAAATGTGTACCGTTTGACATTCATGGATATTACATTGAAAATGTCGACTATCAGTAACTATATATTCCAATTCAATTTTAGTCTTAAACGCATATTTGCATCGTCGTAAGATAAACATTTCCATACTTTAATTATTAAACTATTTTAATGTAGATTTAAAATAAATAAACAATCTTAAATTATATTCCCTTATTTCAATAAACATATCCCACTCTTTTAGAATAATTCGCAACATAATATAATTTTAAAGATTAAAATGAACCATGCACAATAATTTTCTATCGAGGCCGTCGTCGGCGTAAGCGTCTTGTTATCGCGACGATGTCGCAATTCGGTTGTGGGTTCGATCCACACTCGGAAGAAAAAATTGAATTTATGAATATTTCTTTTCTTCGCTCTAATACCAAGGCAAAAGTGAAGTAAAGTAAAGTAAAATACTCTTTATTGTAAACCAAACATGTATCACAATCAAGAGAGATAATATTGTTATGATAGTACAACAGGCGGCCTTATTGCTAAATGAGCAATCTCTTCCAGGCAACCTTGGGGTAGAGGAGATCATTCATTAAATGGGAAGTGTTAAGTTGCGATACTCCACACGCAATCCTCGAAGCTGAAAAAAAATCTGTTTGGTTCATCGGGGGCTTAAATAAATTAAATAAAACAATAATAAATAATATTACATGTAATTCTTATCTAATCGAAGACAAGACAACAAGGTAAATGGTCTCATTGGAATGTAGCACCTACCTGTATTAATAAAATGTATTATTTGTAAAATAAATTACATAGCGCGATAGGACTGCGTAACTGACTGTTTACGTTTACGCAATGCTTGTGGGTTCAATCCTCACTCCTCATTCTAATATTACCTTTTTTTATTAGGTATGCACAGGGTATATGTAGAGTTATTTTCTAGTGGGGGCCTGAACTTTAGCTTTCAATTTAATTTTTTTGTTAATAAAATTTTTGGGGTGGGCAGCACTTATTCTGGATAAGGCACTACCACCCGGGTCAACCTATTCCTATGCCCATGACTATGCGGCGGCGGCTATGAGGATTTCCGTGCCAGTTTCTGAGGATTGTAACGATATTATAAAATGAACATTATTATTTTTGGTTCCCTTGTACTATTCTTGTGGTTTGCTTTGGAGCATCGCTTAGATGTAATGTAAGTATGGCCCTTAGGTGAACGTTCCTAGATATATTTGACGCAAAACTTTGTCTTTAGATATGCAATCAAAGTAGGTAGTAGGAATTCGACATTTATTTTAATTTGACAGGACTAATGAAATGGTATATATCTAATAAGTTTAGTAAAATATGTGTCTAATAGAAGGAATTCCTAAAAAAATTGTTTTTCAAGAATTTTTTTTGTAGAAGTATAGGTACACTTGGTATCTATATATTATTATATTCATTCAAAGAACATTACACATCATCAACGCAGCCTGTTATAATATCTCAAAGCACTCTCATTTCATGTCGAGGTTGACACCTAAACGACAAGATTATGTTGAGAAAAGACTTAATAAAGATTCTTTGTGAAAAAAGATTCTTCTGTCAAAGACAAAATCGTCGTTCTATACCTACAACAAATTATCTGTTAACGTTAACTCTCAAAACTTTGTATCAATATAATTATACTTTGTCAATGGATTATATGATAATCTCGAACTATCAAAATCGATTCTTCTACGCCGCATGCGTGAAATTTTGTATGAAATATCGAGATATTTAATACAAAATATTATTTCTGATAACAATATACTAATTCCATTAGAATACACGTAATTAATCATTATATTATTTTTTTATAAACATCTATTTATTAACAATACTTATTACTTAATCTCATTTATTCGACAACATATCTATATACCTATTACAAGAAAAAGTGAAGCAAAAAATATTACGATATAATATTATACGGTCTATACGTAAGTAAACCGTATAGTACAAAACTGCAAACCTTACTTTTAATAAGTAGTTAATATAATTCTACATGTTCGAGGTCATAACGTGACTTGTATAATTTATTCACTGATATCATTGAAATTTTTGTCTTATAAAAATGGGAATATTGCCATGAATTTTCCTCTGTTATTAGGCTAATTATACCATAAGCTCTTAATGCATTTTAAATGTATTTATGCAAATATAATGTAGGTATGCACATAATTATAAGTTTCATTAACTGGGTCTATAAAACATTAAAAATACACATTGTTTTAAATATATTTATTGTTTAATACATAAAATGATACACTCTTAATAATTAAACAAAGAAAATGAAACCATGAAATACTTTCGCCCATGAAGGTGAGATGTGATGAGTGAAATTTCTCTATAATAATAATAATAATAACATTGCATACAAGTATAAGAGATGGAATTGCAAATTAAAATCAATTATTACCTTTTAAAACATAATACAATAATATTGCTAAGCCTTACATCTAGAAGACCATATGGAAAGAGAAGTGCATATGGTATTTTTAGTGAAATTTAATTACACGAAATCAATAGCCATAAACATTTTCGTCAGAAAATGCAATATACAGGAAAAAGTCTTCATCGTGATGCTCTTGGTATAAGGATCCCATTGTAGCAGATGTTGGAGGAATAACATTATTCACAAAAAAGAATAGTGCGTCTTCTGGGCGAAGGTGAATTCGTTTCCTGATCAAAAAATAAAATTGCCCAACAGTCAAATCGGATGGCACCAAATACTTCTTTTTATCGAGGTCCCCTAATCTTGCTTTCGGGGCTTTCTCTACAATCACTGGTACACGATCCGGATATTTTCTACGTATTTTCTCCCCTTCAGTCTTTCTTTTCTCAAATGAATGTTCTTCTTTGTATTGAAATTTCATTTTAGTTGAGTTTACTCTCTGAAATTTGCAAGACGATGAATCCAAATCAGATATTGCGACTTGTTTTTTGTTTTTGCGTTATTGTTTTACAATGCAATGACGCAATCAGCTGATATGACAAGTAGCGACAGACAAAAGAATACGATTTCATAGATTCAGTTCAAGCCTATGTAATCTGTATTACACATAGTGTAATCAAGCACCGTACTATATTTCTTCTGTATATAAAAGAAATTTAAATGTGGTGGATAGAAACAGAACAGATTGAGATTTTGAAGAAACATTTAGATTTTGAAGTTGCATTTTAGCAATGCTCTCGACTTAAAATATAAAACAATCTATTACCGTATCGAAATATGATTTAATACTAGTTTTACATTTATCACTCTTTAAAAAGTGCTTTATACTCATTATATATTATAAATACAAAAATTTAGGCAATTGCTATGTTGAATGGATTTGGGGTCAACAGAATCATCATATGGGGTGAATAGAAAAAAGATTACTGTTGTTTCGATAAAACGGATTATGTTTGTGAATATTATCACTTATGAATATATACTATATATATACTTATGAATATATACTTATAGTTCTCACGGAAACTTGGCTTAACAGCACTGTACTATCTAGTGAGTTTATGAATGATAACTATACTGTTTTCAGAAGAGATAGGTGTCATTGCTCTTCCGCTAGCAATAAAAGGGATGGCGGTGGTGTACTAATTGCTGTTCAAAAGAAATTCCTTTCCAGAAGACTTCTTCACCTTGAAACAGATGCAGAGGACTTATGGGTTTTGATAGAACTTCCGTTAAGACCTTCTATTAAGTTTCAAATTTGCGCTGTTTATTTTCCTCCACCAACTAGCCGAATTCTTTTGGATTCGTTTACGGACAAGTTTAATATTTCATTAGCAACCACAGAAAATGAAACATGTATTGTAGGCGATTTTAACTTGGGTTGCATTGACTGGAACCCAAACTCTACTTTATCCTATACCTCAGTTCTTGTCCAAAACCTCCTTGATTTTATATCAGCAAATAATCTTAAACAATGTAACTTGGTCTCAAATAGTAGTGGAAAAATACTAGATCTTGTCCTCACTAGCTTTTCGGAATGCAATGTCAGACCAGCATTAGATATTTTGAGTAAGGTTGATGTATACCATCCTCCAATCTTTATTGAATTTACTTTACCCGGTGGAGGGGCAATGAAACCTCATGCTCATTCTCAGAGACGCAATTTCTTTAAAGCTGATTATGAGGCTATAAATTCCTATCTTCAATTAGTTTCCTGGAGAAACGTTTTTAGGAGCTGTGATGACGTGAATGGTATGGTTTGTAAGTTTAATGAAATACTAATGAAAGCTATATGCCAATTTGTTCCATATTATGTCCCCAAATCTCTTAAATACCCTCATTGGTTTAGTCAGAGCTTAATCAAAATGATCAGAGAAAAGAATAAAATACGAATAAAATATAAAATTTATAATAATCC
Source organism: Heliconius melpomene melpomene (assembly GCA_000313835.2). NCBI lineage: Eukaryota > Metazoa > Arthropoda > Insecta > Lepidoptera > Nymphalidae > Heliconius > Heliconius melpomene. The sequence continues at coordinate 56,177 of HE670471.1, read as the reverse complement.
CCGAGATGAATTAGAATTTCTCTTAATTAAAAAAAGATGTGAAGATCATGCCAAGTTTTGTTACAATACTTACATTCAAAAGTTAGAGAGCTCAATTAAAAGTAACCCTAAATTTTTTTGGTCTCATATAAAAAATAAACGCGGTCACCGAGATTCCTACCCATCTACACTTTCATATGGGTCAACCAGTTCTTCGGATGGAAGCAGAATCTGTGAACTCTTTGCCTCCTTTTTCTCTTCAGTTTATTGTTCAGATGAATCCAGTCAAGATTCAATAGAATCAAAAACACTAGGTCACAGATTGAATAGTGACTCATTCACATGTTTGGCATTCGAGAAAAAAGAGGTTCAAAAAATTAAAGGGTCTAGACGCAACCAAAGGAGCTGGACCTGACGGTATACCACCGTATTTTATCAAAAAATGTGCCCACAGTTTAGCTTCACCCCTTGTGGAAATATATAACACTTCTCTTATTTCCGGCACATTTCCTGACTTGTGGAAAACCGCTAGAGTTGTTCCTGTGCACAAAAATGGTGACAAAACGCAAGTTACAAATTATAGACCTATATCTATACTCTCTACGCTGGCTAAGGTATTTGAAGCATTGTTGTGTCCGTATGTACAGCGTTATTTTCATAAATACTTAATGGAAATGCAACATGGTTTTATCAAGTCGAGAGGTACTACAACTAATTTAACTAGCTTTATTGAAATGATTTCTCGTAATATTGACAAAAATAAACAGACAGATGCTATATATACGGATTTTAGGAAAGCTTTTGATACGGTATCTCACTCAATCCTTATAAGTAAGCTCTCCGCTTATGGTGTTTCTGGTCCTCTCATACGTTGGTTCAAGTCATACCTTACGAATAGATCCTTTGCTGTAGTTGTGAAAGGTTTCAAGTCTAACGATCTCAATATTGCATCTGGTGTGCCACAGGGGTCACATCTGGGCCCAATTCTATTCAATATCTTCCTAAATGACATATCAAATTGTTTTTAAATTCTACACCATTCATTTATGCAGATGACATAAAGTTCTCGCGTGAAATTAATACCTACGAAGATGTATCTCTACTGCAGGACGACTTAAATAGAGTTCTGGAATGGTGCAAACCAATCACATCCATCTAAACAGCACAAAGTGTTCACACATTAAATTTACTAGGAAACATAACCCTATAAAGTCATCTTATGCCATAGAACGGTATACACTAACTGAAGTGGAAGAACAAAAGGATCTTGGGATAATCATTGATTCCAAATTAAGCTTTACCTCTCATATTGACTCGGTTGTGAAAAGATCTTCCCGGCTACTCGGATTTATCACTCGTAATACTCGTAGTTTCAAAG
>HE670471.1:0-52700 GCA_000313835.2 Heliconius melpomene melpomene | reverse complement strand
CGTTAAATTTATTTTATGCATGTGGAGCCCACCTGTAAATAATTGAGCAATTAGAAATTAATTTACTTTGTTTTCTTTAATGGCATGTAATAATTGTATCAATTGTTGGTGGGCCTTATAAATAAATAAATAAATAAATAAATAAATGAAATAAAACTAAATGTCTTGAGTATCTATATAATTTATAATTGTTATTATAAGTATAATGATCCGTTAAAGGTTTAAAATTATTAGTATTATTAATGTAAAAAAATTATAACAAGATTTATTAAAAAAATTATTGTCATCATCAGTTTTATTTTTGATTTCAGTTTTTCTAAAACCAGATTTTCCATAATACTATTATTTAATTTGGGAAACAACCCTTGGACAGAGAAGCTTTTGACTTTCCTTTCATTTCCATTTAGAGAATATAACGCAAGGCCATTTTCATGGGCGAAAGAATGTTACATATAATGTTTAGATAAAATTTAAACTATGAGAAGGAAAAAATATGGATGATGGATCTTGTTCATAGTATAGTTTTAGTACATTTAAATTGTCCCCAATACGAATTTGTTTTGTATCCCTGGTTTATTTGTAAAATAAGGCAAAATAATAGTTAGTTAGCCCTATGTGCCTTTTTAAAGTTCGAGTAGCATGCCTATTAGCCCAAGATCCCATATCCGCCGTGTCTACATCATTTTTGAAAATTTGAGGACTATTAGCTTAATATGTACTGATGACAGTAAGTATGCTTACTCACTAACTTGAAAGTGGGGCACTTTCAGAGGTAGCACCAAATAACGGCATATCTCTTTTTGGGAAGATGATGGAGCCATCGGATTGGTCTGGGTGCTTATGAGGGGTCTTGAAATAATCCGTATATAATATATTTCAAATTAAAGATTGATAGTTAAATGTACTTTGCTCAAATTGTAAACAACCTTTAGGACATTTGCCAGGAGTAAAGGCTCATGTAAAGGGTCTGGTAATAATAAATATACGTTTTTTACATTATTCTTTAGAACATATATAAAAACGAGCTTTTCTACTTTAACGTAGCTGGACGTGCACCCTGAGTCGGCGCTATCTCTGAAAAATCCTCACCTTCAAGTTAGAGACTATGCATACTCTCTCACAGTCTTAACTACATATTAGACTATTGATCTTCAAAATTTCAGCTTTGTTAAAATGACGTAGGTCTGGGGGCCCTCCGATCTCAGTCTATTAAATTATTCGGACAATAATGTAATATTATTTAAACATTAAAGAACTAAAAACTTACTAAAATGGTTTTTACTTTTTTCCAAATTTGCCAAAATGTAAAAAAAAATTACCTTATAATATAACAATTTATTATCTTATATGTTGATAGTAACGTAACTAAATACGATTCGTTGAGATGTTTTTTAATATTAATTTAATTCTTATCAGGTAACACTGAATTGGCTTCTTGCATTGCTCATTGAAACAAGTAGAGTAGAAGCGTTCCTTTCGTTTATTATTGTGATTCACTTTGGTTTATTATACTTTTAGTGTAATTGTCTACATTTGTTTTTAAATAAAATAAAATAAAATGCGTAAAAGGAAGTCTCTTAAGAAAGCAGACGATGAATCGGACGCTTCGGAGCCTGGAGCCGAACCAGAAGAATTTCAAGACTCTGGCGAAGATTGGACGCCGGATGCCGATTCGGTATGTTTGTAACTAAAGAATATTGGCAGAGAAAATCTGTAATTATAATTTTATCATTATTTTTGTAAAGTACAATATGAATTTGTATATATTGTCAAAAAAATAATGGCGCGTGGTCTAAGGAATGATTTTAGTTAGAAGCGACATTAGGTTAGGTTCCAGGGTGAAGTTATATATTCTTATCTTGCCTACCACATTTAATTATTTATCAAATATACTATAATGAATGAAAATTTAAATATGATTAATAGTATAATGTTTACACAGAATGAACAGCCAACCCGTGGAGGCAGAAAAAGGACCTCAAGAACATCCTTAAACAATTCGAAAAAGAAACGCAAAAATTCTTCATCTGAAGAAAGTGAAGGTGAAGCTGAAGAAGATGAAGAGGGAGAAGACGAAGAAGCTGAATTAGATGAAGATGAAGGTTCCGATGATGAGAAAAATGGCTCTGATGGAAATAAGTCTGACTCCAGTCAGTCAAAGGACATACCAAAGCATTTTCATGTAAGAAAATAAATACATCAAAGAATTAGCATTTTAGATTATAGTTTTTTTTATAATAATTTGTAAATTCTGTTATGTATTTCAGTCTGGAAATTTTGTTTTGTTAAAATCTGACGTGAAATGGGATGGAGACACAGTCATTTCAAAGTTAGATGAATTAAATCTGTGGAAAATTGATGGAAAAGCTTTACTACAGAAATTCATTCCTATGGAATCAAATGGAAAAATTTTACATAAATGCACATGTGTGGTATGTGTTTACAAACTTTAACTTATTTCAAAAATATCCTAATTAATATTCCTATTAATTAAAATTATATATTTATTTTTATCCTTACAGTACTCTGGATGGAATGTTGACAATCGGGACAATTACTTCCCAATTACTGAAATTTTGGACAGAAATCCACGTACAGATTCTAAGGAAATATGTGTAGCTTTAGATCTTAATGATCTTATTAAAGTAAGAGACAAGTAACATGGAGATTTTTACTTAATTCAATTAGATAAGTTTTAAACAAATGTATCAAATTAAATCTTCTTTTGGCACTTCATTCCAGATTACTTTGTGTAATACATTTTTTAAAAATGAAATTAAATGTTCAATAAAGTAGTTGTATTGGTTTTAATTGCTATTTATTATCACATAGTATAAGTTTAAACTTAAAGAGCACAAGTTTGCAGAATAATATAAATAACTGATATTGTTTTTTTAAATTTGAAATTGCTATAATCTATTATAAAATTTTGTTTTACTTATGGACCAATTTTAACAGTGGATGGCAAACAGTGTCCTAACTTTAGGTTCCCTATGCCTTCTATGTGTGAACTACAGCATGAAGATAACAATTAGCTACTTTTTGCCAGTTCGGAAATAAGCAAAAGATGTAGATGATTCATTGCCGAAATGTATGTATCCTATTTTAAAATTTCTGTTGTAAAAACAGACAAGCAAAATTAAAGATAAGAAAATGCAGTTTAAGAGTAAATATTTTCATTGACAGATAAATTAATAATAATAATAATAACTTTATTTTATTTCTCACACAATACAAATTTACAAAAAGTTACATTTATCTGTAGGTACAAAGATAAAACTGAAAAATCGATAAAAATGAAATATCAAACAGGTCTGCATTCTGAAAAGCCCAATGAGACCTATATTATAAAGTGCCTACTATACTACTTATGAAGTTGATTGAGGTTGGGTGAGGAGGGTAGTGTGGGTAGACGCTTTGCTTTGCCCTGCGTAGTTTAGGCTCATTTAGGCGAGTCCACCCGGTGTAGGTTTTTGCGTCCGAGTTAAAGAAATTCATGACACGTGACTGATCTTTCCGCGAAGTTGCAAGAGTGTAGTGAGGTACTTCGCACTCCAATTAACTTCAATCATATTAACAAGTAGTGCAGTGGGCGCTTTAAATATAAGCAACGCTTTAACATTGTTCAGTGTAACGGCCATGGAGCAAGTTGTGACGCAGGGGTACAAGCGTTTAACTAAATACGACAGGTGTGTTTGATTTCGCAATTGAGGAAATAAAATATGGATATAATAGTGGCACCGTGTGACTTCGCCAGTTGTACTACATAGTTATTTATTTTCATAATCTTATGACATAATCATTTTAAAAACAATATCCATATATTGATAGCGCAAGTTTAAGCCAATTCAATAAAACATTTATTTTGTAACTACATATATTGTCGCTTGGAACTCTTTATATTGTCATAACTTTTTTATTTGTAAGCCGATTGAAATAAAACAAATGTTAAATGTTTAGTAATGAATAGAACTAGATAGTGATAACCGCATTTAAATCGGTTAAGCCGTTTTAAGATTAGCGTGAACAAACGCACACTCAACCTCGCCTCTAGAATTCGGCGGTGGTATTTTAGGTACCTAGTACCTACATAGCTAATTAGGGACTTCCTATACTGCATCGCTTCATTCATCGCTAGGGGCTCATAATGCACCGCTTCCTCGAGAGCCCGATTACATATAGTATTTTTTTTCAAAAGCCTGTTTTCTACTGTTGACTTGGAATGGTCTTTGGGCAAGAAGCTAAGCTAGCTAGCACCTGAAGAATAAATATGAGCTCTGACGAACACTTTTGGGAGGACAGTGATCGCTGGGGGATGCTAATCAGGAGGATCTTAGACTGTTGGGCCCCGTCGCGCCTAGGTGCGGACTCGCCGTAAAATAGGATTGGCCTCGTCGCCTTTTGCCGCGACGCAGTGGGTGTCGTTAGACTGAGGAATTAATTCTGCCCATATATTGAGCGTTTGCGACTGTAATTGGGTCGTCTGGATCTAGGACGCTACGAGGGTGTCGAAGAGAATCTGCGCGCTCGTAGTAGCGCTTGGCTAGGCTTTTATTCTTTTATCGATTCTAATTCAATATCTTTGTGTAGATCCACGTTGCGTGGGTACCACGGGCATCCTAATGCCATTTGGAGGAATTTGTTTTGGATCCTTTGAAGGAGGTCTATCTTGGTGTGTGCGAACACAATCATAGGTCGAATGCAGCTTTAGTACAATGTCAGATTGTTCCGAAGTGACACTGTATTCCGCTTGCAGATGAGTGGGTACAGCCTGCTCATGACGTATGTAGTCTTCTTTCTGACATACGTAATGTGCGGCCGGAAGGAGATTCTAGTCTAGTACGACGCCTACCTATTTGACCTGGGGTTTCCAGGAGAACAGTTTGCCTTATAAATAAATAGTCGAGATGGTTTCTTAACGTTAACCTCAAAAAGGGCACTCAGGGAAAAAAGGGCACTAAATATCATTTACTGCGCCAGTTTGTATATGTGACACACTGTGACTCCGAACTCCTCTTTTTTTCTTTCTTAGAGTATATTTGTAATCAGTCACTATGAGCGAATCTGTGCTATGATGCCGTCGTGCAGAGTGGCATCCCATCGGATGCATCAACTCGTATGCTGCCGAGCTAATGGCGGGCTTCTAGCTCTAGGATACAGTGTCGCTTTAATCGCTTCACATAATGAAGTGACACACACATGAACTCCGCATAATGCATATTAAATATTATGCACACGACTGCACTTACTTGAATTTGACTCGTGCCAGTCTTACAGCACTCATATTTTTTCGTCGGGCTATAACAATTTCCAATATGTTTATATAATCTGTGTTGTGTCAAGTCAACTGTCAAAGAAAAAGGACAAATTTATAATGAAAATTTTACAAACAAATAATAATTTTAAAAATAGGTGCTAATACCTATTACCAAATATTCTACAACAAATTTATAGCATCTCTTTATTATTTGAGATAAATTAAATTATTAAGCTGTTATTACTGATAAATAGTTTCATAAATATAGGCCACGGCGACGAACTCAGCCTAGTTAGAAAGTAGAATATTAACACTATAATGGATAAAAGTAATACAGGTGAGAAGTGTCTTAATTTATAGAATTGAAAAATGAAAATTATTTATACAATATCAAACTCTATTATATTAATATTTTGTTACTCTTGATTATTATAATATTCTTAAGTGCATTTGTATATTTTAGAACAAGATTGTGCCATTTGTTTACAAAAGTATCATCACCCAGCACAATTACCATGTGGTCATGTTTTTTGTTTTCTATGTGTAAAGGTGGGTTTCTAATAAGCAGCATGCATTTTTTTTTAATGATACCTTTTACTAAACACATTTTTGCTCTAGGGTATTGCAATTCAAAGTAAAAAATGTGCAATGTGTCGCATGCAAATACCTTCAGACTACTTTGATCATCCAATTTTAATACAAAAAAATGATGATGATGCTTGTTCAGAAAGTGATACAGCAAAATATCAGTGGTATTATGAAGGACGGAATGGTAAGAGCACGACAAATTGTAAAGGTTCTTAATTTTGTCAAAATTTTATTAAAATAAATATTTTTAAGGTTGGTGGAAATATGATGAGAGAAGTAATATTGATTTGGAAACTGCTTATAGTACAGAGGAAACAGAATGCTTACTTTTACTAGCAGGAGCTATTTATTGTATAGATTTTCAAAATATGATTCAATTTCGACGTAGTGATCCTAGAAGACGTCGTCATATTAAACGAGATGTGCCAACACTTCCAGCTAAAGGTATAGTTTCTAATTATCAATTATATACAAACTTAAATAATTGCTAAAATAAATCAGAAAAATTTTATTTTTTTTAAGGTATTGCTGGAATAAAAAATTTAAATCCAGAACCCAGAGAGCTTTCTGATACCCCAAGTGATATAATTACAAATAATGTGAGCATACTTGACATAAATAACACTATTCATGATACAAGTGCTACTGCAGTCGATACAGATGATAGTGATGATATTGTAACTGGTCTTGAACCCTCCGACTCCATTATAGAAATTGTAGACAATTTAAGGTAAAATAAAATGTATATGTTGAATAACACTTAAATAAATAAAAATATATATAATAAATAGCATTCTCGCTTCTCAAATCATCATTTGGGGTAATTGAAATCTGTCAAAATCTCTGTAAAGGGATGCTGTCAACACAAATAAATTGTAATAAGCATATAAAAATTGTTGCAGCAGTTGACCATTTCCAAGTAGCATGAGTTGTTATCTTGCTACATTCAAATTTTTATGTTTTCCAAATTCTCTCTTAACATGGTAATTTGGAAAGTAGGGAAGAAGGGAGCCAGGTGAGCTGTAAACATGATTGTAGAATTATCTGTTAATAAATTAATTTATTTAATTTAATTTTAGGCAAATGCATGTACATTCAGAAGATCGCATTACAAGTTCCAATGAAGATGAAACTCATATTTGATTATGATTACTGTTACATGTCAACATTCATTGGGTTTGAACATAATTAAATATATTAAAATTATTATAGACTATTTGAAACTTTACTTACATAATGCTTGTTGTGTAAATTTATAATTATTTTTTCTTCTTTCTCATTTTTATTGTTATCCCACAATAAATAATGGTATGAAAAAATGTTTTAAAACTGTTAAAATGCTTTAGAATTGTGTTGCCAAAATGTTATATATTAGTGTGGTAAATATTTTAGTGTATTTAATTTTATATATGATAAATAAAATATATAAATGACTATCTAGATATAGTTTAAATGTCTGTTATATTGAATTTGTCCAGGCTTAGTTTCAAGACTGAATTTGTCATTAAGTTCATAAAAACTTTAGATATATACTATAGTAAGTATTATTATATTGTTGATTACACAAGGTTTGTTAATGGTGTTCAAAATTTTATAATAAAATAAAACTAACATAATATGTTGTTTCATTAGACTCCACTACAAAGAAGTTGATGCCTCTGAATAGAAAGTGTTTCATTTACATTATCACAATATTCAATTCACCCTATGTTGGCTTAAGGTATAACCTTCCAAATAAATATATTTGGTCAATATTGATGATATAGCATTTTTAAAAAAACTAATTTAAATCTACAAATATATTTTGTCCACTGCATTTTTTAAAAATTGCTAAGATATAAGTGATGCCCCAAATAAGAGATATAAAAAAAATCCAGCATCTAAAAGCTAATTGATTATTTATATTTAGTAATAGTATTGAGGCCACAGTGGGACAATGTCTGATTGTCAATACAACAGTTGTGGATTCAATTCCCAACTTGGAGAAATAAATTATAATGATTTCTCTTCTATGACATTACAACAAGGCACTGTACAATATGCTAAGTTTAATAGCAGTAAGTTCTCTCTGCCTAAATTGTTATGGAGGGAAAAGTTTGAAGCTGTTTTTTGTAGTGTTAATATTTAAGAACTAAATAATTTAATCAAAGTATGGTTTAAGTCAACTCTAATACATATTTGTACATCAAAAGACAATTTAATTTAATTTATTTTATTTCTATTTGCTTATTAAATATAATATATTACTACGTGAATTATTAAATAAATATAATTACCATGGTCTTACTTTACTTTGACTAGCATGAGTTAATATGTATGTATTTAGAGGTTTTGCTTTCATAGCCATTTGCTTATGACGAGGGTGTTCTGGACATATAACATACACCCTCTCTTGTCTACAAACAAAGTAGCAAGATTTACAACGTCTTCTAACGCGCCCTTTAACTTTAAAACCGCATACTGGATTAATGTTTGGAACAAAAGTTGGTAAAATTCCTTCTGTACTTTTTTGAAATATGCTAAAATTCGCCGTTATAATATCAAAGTTTCTTCTCGGAATTTGCATCCCTATAACTGTTTTTGCCACAGAAATAATACGCTGCATTATCACTGTAACAAAGTATATAGCATTTATTGAAAATTTAAGGTTATACTTGTATGTTTACAGGTCTTTTTTATTTGACCATAAAACAAATATAGTCGTAATACATTTTTGTAAGTGAAAAAGTAATATATACCTTAATAGAAATTAAGTCTTAATTATTTAAGTCACAGTTATTTTGAGAAAATTATTCACTGAAGACATTTATAAACATCGATGTCCAATTGTCCACTCGACTGAGTCGAGTCGACTCGTTATTTAAAATTTAAATACCGAGTCGAGTGGACATCGATATTTAAATTTTAAATACTCGGCAATAAAGTGTTTCTGTTCGATATATCAATATTTTTTAAAATAAAAATCGAACCACATCTATATTTTTACGTATATTTCTTAAGAATTTATCGAAAAACGGTAAATTAAACTACGCTATGATCAAATTAACTTATATGTCTACAGATCATATATCTATAGACTTTAGATCATTTATGACTTGCGTTTAGGTTAATATTAAAATGTTCGATATATCGAAAAAATATTAATGTGTTAAAATGACTTGTGATGCTTATTATAAATGTTATTTGATATCTTTGTATGATTGTATAATCATCCGCATGTAGTGTACTAGGTAGAGAGTACATAGTGTCAGGGCACTCTGTTTTCTACTATTGGCTCGCACAAGCGTGCGACTTTAAAGTCTTTAAACGCGATAGATTGTGGATTCGATTTGCACTTGCTATAATTAATATTTATCCGCGGCGTTGAGTTTCGCCGCTCAACGAGGAACGAATGAACGAAGTGTCCTAACACTAGGTTCCCAGGTATTCTCTGCCTCTCTATGTGCGGGATACAGCGGAACGCTAAAAAAACTGAAAAATACTGGCAATACTTCTAATAAATTACAGTTTTTGAATGTTACATACAGTAGGTAGCTAGTAGTACATGTATAATGAATAATAGATGGATTGATATATCAAACTGATATAGGTGATATTAGAAATATAGGTATGCCGATATTAAATTATTGCCAAAAATCGTAATAGGTAGGTACTAATATTCTGATAAATGAGTGCATTTAATATATTTATCGGTACACTTAGAAACGATTTATAGAAACGGCGAACAAATGGTTTTTTTTATGAGCACTTTATTAAAGTTGAATTTTCTTATGCACCTAAGTACCTACTAATAAATATATTTATGAAGTTGAAAGGTCGAACCTGAAACTGTGTCTGTTAAACAACAATGCTGCGGTATTTTATAAGTAAGTAGATTATATAGTGTACGGATATAAATAACTAGTAATAGTGAACGTAGAGTAAAAATATATACATCGAAGAATGACATAAAATATTTTTATTTCATTTGTCACAGATTCTTATTTTTTCAATAAATAATAATTATTACAGCAACGATTGCGCTGTTATCTATGTATTTATGTTAATCAACTTTATACTGTTATCATTCGCAAGTGCTCCGCCGTAATCTACTGACCTTTGTTGCTTACTAGAGACATATTTTGTTAAAATTTAGAAACAACACTAAAGTCTCAATCAAACATCCTGCGTAAAGCTAAAATGTCGAATACAAATGCTGGATCTAAAATGAGTGAACAAAAAGTTGTGAAGACAATTGTGTCATCTCCACACGTTTATAAACCAGTTGGACCATATAGGTAGGTCGCAATTTTCATATATATTTCATTAATTAATACTTGGAACTTATTTTTTTTATAAAAATTACTTCATTACGCTGTACGCACGAGGTTTATTTCATAATCACTAACATATATTTTATTGTAACTTTCATTGCTTCGACATTGAATTTGGAGAAGGTAATATTTAGCTGTCGTCTTGGCGCTTTTTTATTAATTGAATTATGAATATGCATAGGCTGTCGGTACGATTCTGTGAGATTAGTTTTTTTTTATTTATTGTAATTAAGTGTACCTATTCATACGATATAAAATGAAAACTTTTGTGAAAAATAAATAATAAAATACTTAGCAATCGGTTTAAATAATGAACCCATTAAGGAAATAAGTGTAAATACGTACCTATTGCTAATTATTATCAACGAAGTACACGAAACGAATTACATATAAGTTTAAGTAAACTTTTTTTATTATTTTAGTCAGGCTATTCTAGCAGACAAGACTCTATATGTATCTGGTGTATTGGGTCTAGACCTTCAGGCTCAAATGGTGGCTGGCGGTGCCGAGGGCCAAACTCGACAAGCACTTGACAACTTGAAACATATTTTAGAAGCTGGAGGATCTTCTCTCGATGGTGTAGTAAAAACTACAATTTTACTAGCGAACATGGACGATTTTCAAGCTGTAAATCAAGTTTATGCTAAATGTAAGTATTGCTTACACTTCTTTTTTATAAAAAAATAAACAGATAAATTCATGTTCACGCTTTATCCCGCACGGAGGCTTTGCGTGTTGAGTGGCAGAACTCAACGCCGCGCTTTGCCTCGGCACCAGAGCGAAGAAATGGAAATATAAACGTAAATAAATATTTCACTTCCCCGAGCGGGGATCGAACCCACAACCGTCGCTTTATAGTCACACTATTGTGCCGATGCGCTACGACAGCGTCTTCTTTCTTTTCTTACTTTATTTTTATGCTCTTCCAATATAAATTAATAATACATATTTTAAATTTCTGTAAGTTGTTGTTTTCTGATAGAATCTAATATATACGTAACTGCTTTAGTAGCACAATTAGAACGTCCCTGTTCCTAGACTATATTTATAATTTAAAGATATTTCCATGGTCTGGATTAAGGTTTTGGGGACTCACCACGCACTTTAAGTGGGAGTAAACAAATTTAAGCACATCGTTCCTTAAAAATGACATGAGCAATTAAGTGTATTGTAATAGCTATACATACATACTGACACATGAACGTAAGCACATTCTTGCCGTCCATTAGAAAATCAATACAAGAAATGTCAATCATGTTATTTTAGCCGTTTGCATTCGTGTTGTTCATTAAGCAAAAACACATCTATAATTACATCTACATATCGCAAATGTGTTTGTAATTTCGCGGGGACCACCTGCCCCCCTATTGCTATGCCCATTGGTCAATTGTCAACACTAAAGCGCTTTATTTTTATTTTACTTAATAATTAAAGAAAGTCACTACTTCTAGATTTCCCGGCCAACTACCCAGCCCGCGCCACGTATCAAGTCGCCAAGTTGCCTCTCGGCGCGGCTGTCGAAATAGAAGCCGTGGCGCTCAGCGGCGACCTCGTCGTGAAAGAGGCGGGACCTTGTCCTTGTGCCCAGGAGAACTAAACAATTATAGAAGTTTACTTTTAATAAAAACTGTTTGATTAATTGTTTTTATTTATTCAGTATAATACCTTTATCGTGTTTGGAAACCGGAAACCCACACTACACTACACTACAAGTCATATCACGGTGGTAACAGTGAATCATAAAGTTTTTTTATAGTATTTTAAATTAGAATATTTAAAACGGGAAGAAAGGGAATATATAAATTGTAACTAATGTATAACAAAGGATAAAAGTATTTTCAAAGAATTCCTATGTGAGTTAGGTATAACAGATAGGTATTCTTCGTGCTACGGATGAGTCAAATATAATTCGCAGTAATCAGATAATACACAAATATAATTAAAATACGAAAGTTGAACCGGAACCCTAGCAGCCCGTTTAGTCTATTTAATTTGGTCAATATGATCAGTTATTTTCTGTGTATACAAAAAACCGCATACGCACGAATCCGGCTCGCCCACCGAGGGTTCCGCACAAAAAATGGAAGCTTTTTCTAAAATTCAAGCTTAGCTTGGCCAGAGCCCTTACATCTAATACCTGACTTGAACTAGCGGCTTTAATACTGAACTTTAATACTTAGTTTTAAGGCTATTATTTTTTTAGGATTTAACCACAAATGTATAGTTAGATTTTCTTCCTGAACTAGTACCTGCTACCTGTAGATCCTAGCTACCGAATTTCATAATTGTAGCTCAACCGGAAGTACCCTTTTGATTTTGATTCCTTTTATAGTGTTGAAATATGCGTTTTTGCGTTTTAAACGGCCATATCTTTTAAGTAAAGGTAGAAATACAATCTTTCCAGTCAGTACATGAACCAACTACCCTTTGGTATAAGCGTATAACGCAACTGTAAACGTGACAGGTATTGGATTTGATTCCCACTCGAGAAAATTAAATATGTAATATTTTCATTTCCTCGTTCTGGTATCGAGGCAAAGCGCGGCGTTGAGTTCCGCTACTCAACACGCGATGCCTCCAGAATTCGGGGGAAAGTGTGGAGCGGAGTACTGAGTTCCATACCTACTGAAGACACTCCCTCAATTTTCTCATAGACCTGGATCCAACCTGGATCCATGAGATTATTACGGCAACGTTGTGTCCCTAACTCCCTACCAGTAGAATTCGAAATGCCTAACTACCACTCAATTTGACTTTATTTTACGGACCTTACGCATTTGGGCTACTGATGTGGCAAAAATTTTATCGAGATTATTATAACTATAATTTTGTAATTTACATCTTAAGCGTACTTTTCATTGCAAAGAATATAATTTTAATCATAAGAAAACCTGAATAGCTCCTAATAAAATATCATAAAACTGTAATCACTAGTTTAATATTGTACCTATAATATACTATTATCATAGTAGATGTGCTATTGTTATACTCGTAAAGTATGATGAAAAACTAAATTGCCTTTTAATGAAAAACTATGGCAAGATGCCATATTGCCTATTTAAAAAAAAACAAGACTGATAAATATAAATAGTACTTCAATATTTTCATTTAATTTTTAAAATTATACCGTGATAAAACGAGGTTAACGTACACCAAAAAATATATTTCAAAAGCTTTGAACTTTATATTTGTTAAGTTTATTTAACTAAAGTACATTATACCTACAGGTTATTGAACGTGTTGGACGTCACGTGGTCATAAGACGATATTTTACAAATTATTAAAATTATATAATATATGTACACATTTTTGGAATTACTGGTCCTATTTGAGTGAAACTTTGTTGTTTAGCTATCAGATCTGGCCTGGATTATAATTGGTTTAGAGGAATGTCACACCTGATGTAGAACTAAACTATAAGAAAGAGTGATATTCTGCCTTTAAAAGTAATAGAGCGTAATGAACGTCTTCTATCGACAAATAAATTAAATCTGGAACATTTGATGAAGAACCATAATGGTCTAACTAAACTATAAGAAATAAGGAAATGTCATATTAACCAAAATAGTTAAATATGTGAGCCAGTTTTACGGCGTTTATTTCTGCGAATTAGCATCAGCAATATGTCCTTTATCGCGTAATCTATGTTAAACACCATCCTCAGTAGTTATCTGGCTTGGCCACTAGAGATTTCTTTTAAGTTAGGTAGGTATATGTAACTTTCCCTAGAATAAGTATATATCTTAGAACTACAACGTAAATTATATAAAAATGATTAAAATCATCAAAGTATAGAATTTCTTAAAGCGACATTTATGGAATGTCATGTAATTTACCCATGGTCAGTTATGATGAATTCATGAGGGTCTTAGGGTACAGAATATTCCAAGCTTCATAGTCGTCTATAGAAGTAAGCGGTTACAACTTACAATCACGCGAGCCCACGTCCTAATATTATAAGGCCTTTGCCCTCTAATTTGTATATTAATAGATTTAAATCTTAATTTAACATATTTGTTGCGTATTTAAGTGATTAATATTCCATTACTTATAATAAAAGAAAAGTATACGCAAATGAGTGTTAATGAAAGAAAATCCTTCATGCTATAAGTAAAATAATTGCGTCAAAGTGGAGGAATGCTTTACACTCGTTTAATTTGAAAAACGCGAAGGGGGTGCGAGGTCAAACGAGTGGGCTACCTCCTCCCATAACAGTCGGCTGTGAACGATACAATCTTGTAGAACGCGCAGTCGAGTTTAGTTCATGTAGCCTGCTAGTCAAAGCCGTTTCACAGTAGTATCACAACAGGTATTTGATGCACGCATGGCGGACGCGTAGTGGTCTCCTGCTCACCATGGGCTGCACCAGCAGCGCTCCCAACATTGCTGACGTACAGACAAATACAACAGGTACAGTCGCAAACAAACTAAACCTTTAAGTTCGGCGGGAAAATTAAGCTGGTATTTTAAACTTTAATACGTGTCTATTTTTAAACATAATGTTTCCATCAAAATTAGACTTAATTGGCGTTTAACGTTCTTTGTTGTTATATTAGTTATGCGAAAACATGAACGTAAATGCCTGGCTCGGGGTTGAGCGTTTATTCAACAATTATAGGTCAATGCTAATAGTGAATTCAGTTTTTTTTTCAGGATCCGATAGTGAAAGTTCTGCTTATTAATAAAATATACGCTAAATGGCATGTCGTACTTAATTTGTATTCATGAATGTTCGCGTATAGGTATAATAAGCCTTGTAACTTCTTTTATACAAATAAACAAACAATAAATTTTAATAAATTAAATCAGCCTGCAGAAAAAACGCTGTGGGATACAGCACATAGCTGGGTAGGCAGCGGGAACCTAGTGGTAAGACATTCCGTTTCCCATTTTCTGACGAATTCAATAATAAATTACTTGTGAATTTAAGTATACTTAATTTCGAAATGCTATTAAGTATTAAAATTTTATTGTTAATTTTTAGCATGGTTTTAGTAGGTAAGTAAGTAGGTTATAGAAAATACTGTATTTAATGTTTTATTTCAGAAGATACACATGTAAATACCAAGTTAGAAACAATAGATAAAGAACTTAATGAGAATCCTAAAGAGACAAACTCAGAAAAATCGTCAAATACATTTGAAGTGCTTCCTACATGTGATAACTTAGATGAAAATATACAATTAGCTAGAAAAAATTCTTCCAAAAGTGTTTCAAAGCAACAAAGCGATATGGGTATGTAGTAATAAATATTAATAAAGACCTCAAGATTGCTCTGTAGGTACTGTAGCCCGTAGGTATATGAGATTTCCTTTATAGTGTAAACTTTATGGCGACCGAGCACTTTATTTCTTATCAAAATAAGCAATCAATCATCAAACGCGAACTTCTTAAAGGCTTAAACTTGAATTGTCTGATTTCTTGTTAGAATAATGCATATTTCAATTATCACAAAATGAAAGGACGCAAATGCTAAATAAGTTATTTGAATAAAAATGTTAGGATAGAAGTAAAAAATTTGCATGAGTTGACATTGGAATATTTACCTGTGAACTTAAATATGCAAAACTTAACTCGCCGTTAACTCGTATAAATTGCTTCTGTAAACATTTTTAACTTTAAACTAGCTTCACGATAGACTATATCTTTTTTAACAACATTATTACGTGAAAAATGTTATTTTATAGAAATACCTACTCTATATAATAATATTCTGTAATAAGTAGATACCTACCTATATGATTATAATGTTATAATTTACTGCTATATTTTTTTAACAGTATTTTTATAGTGCTCACCATAAAAGTAAACTTTAGATATTTATAATAATTTATATTTCAGACGATCGACAAAGTTGTATTAACTATGAAAATGAATTATCTCCTCTTGGTGCGGAGAACAATGAAGATAAATTTTCTTCATTAAAAGAAATAGTCGATCAGGTCATTTTGGATAATATTTTAGAGGATATACAAAAAATATCAAGCGATACGGTCAATGAAGTTGTCGTCGAAGAACACGTAGTTCCAGATAAGGTAGCTGTAGATGAAATATTGGAAAGTAAAGATGATGAAAAAGAAGACTTTCAAAAAATAGAGTGAGCTTTTTTTTCATTTATATCAGGCATGGTATACATCAATCTGTTTACCATTTTATATTATTTTTCTGTTTATCATTTTAAAAATATTACTTGGCAGAAAGCGCCACACGTAGTCTACTTAATTAGAACGGTAAAATGAAAATATGTATTGAGGGGAAAAGTTTACACAATATTTGTTTTTGTACGGAACCCGCCCTGTGAGCGAGCCCGACTCGCGCTTGTCCAGTTTTTTATTATTTCATCGTCTTCTTCGTTTTAACCTACAACCTATAAAATCTTTCTTGATCCAGTCGTGGCGCAGAGGCTCAAACGTGTCACTGTAAACGCGACAGGTTATGGGTTCAATTCTCACTAGAGGAAATTAAATATTTAATATTTTCATTTCCTCGCTCTGCTGTCGCAGCAAAGTGCGGCGTTAAGCTCCGCCACTTCCTAACACTTATCTCCCTCTGCCTATTCTGTTACATGTGGAATGCAGCGTGAAGCTGAAAAGAACCGTTGCGTTTGGCCATTTAGAACAAAAATATCATAGACTTAAAATCGTACTTGGACGGTATTTACTAAATATTATTTTTCTTCCATAAAAAAATAAGGATCGTTTTCTCCGCCGTTATGATTTTACTCAGGTGCTTATTAACATATTCTTACAGTCGGAAAGAAGAAACCACTGAAGAATCCGCAAGTCCAAGTCAATCAGAGTGCAGCCGTTCCACTCGGTGGGAAGCATTAGCTGACATAGCGGCAGAGTTGCCGGCTTCCCTTGCTGTTGATCCTTTAACTGGACAAATATATTCTCTTACTAAATGATTCTTGTTAAAGAAAACATTTACGAAATTAATATATTAAACACGAAAGGAGGTAGAAGTGCGAGCTGACCTGCACTAAGTGGGACTCGTGTTCTTGAAATAGCATTATTTTACAAGATAAGCTAATATTTTGCATTCTGGTATGCCACATGTGACTAAAGTAGCTTTGTACATAACATGTTCACTTAATTTATACGCTGATGACAAGAAATGTCGTAAATGACCTTTTGAAATGTATATTACTTGTGTTCTATGGTAATGAATACTTACAACTGTTTGAAAACTAAATATAAATATAAAGTATGGAAAATATTATTAAATTAAAAATACTTTATCAATTACCTAAGTGTATTATTGTAAATATTAAATTGCTACACTGTTTTCACTTTTCTAAACGTCCTATAAAATATCACATATTCAAATTTCATTAATATATTTACATTCCACGTAGCTACTTGTAGCTCCATCCTCACTTACCGCCGTTCTGGATATGGCGTGCTGGATGGCAGTTCCTAACGCTGCATTAGTCACCATTTAAACACACCAGGGCGCATTAAGCTGTATAGGTATAGTATGAAATCTATAAAAATAGTAATCTGTACTCTGTCTCCGTACTGATCTTCCTTCTCCTTCGGATATCTACGGATACGGATATCCGACATATGTCTATTGACAACATAAAATTGAAACCAAAAGCTCAAACCTCTTAATTATTATATTTAAATTCCAGGTTCTTTAGCTTACACAACTGTACTTTTTCTTGGAGTACACAATTAATACCTATTATAAATAAAAAAATAAATAAAATCAGCTTCACGCTGTATCCCGCACGCAGCAGCATAGGCAGAGGGAACCTAGTGTTAAGGCACTCCGTTCCCCACTTTCTGCCGAATTCTGAAGGCATTACGTGTTGAGTGGCAGAACTCAACGCCGCTTTGCCTCGACACTAGAGCGAAGAAATGGAAATATAAACGTAAATAAATATTTCACTTCCTCGAGTCGGGATCGAACCCACAACCGTCGCGTTACGGTCACACCCCTGTGCCGCTGTGCCACGACGACCTCTATGAAATATGTGTCATATTATTATGTTATGTTATGGCATTATTTCGCTTACGAATATATAGCAATCCATTTCTAATAGAAAATTTCTATACTTGTAATAAATCTGTATTTTTAACTGACTTTCAAAACAAGGACAAAGTTTTCAATTAATTATTTTCGATTCATTTATTCGATTAATTATTTCGGATTCGATTTCGATATTGGATTATTCGATTCGATTTGGGTATTTTTTGTAATATGCAATAATTACAGTTACTTTGCAAAGAATATTATAAATCCTTACCCAAATCGATAATTTAACATTTAAGGCCGTTTCTAAATGAGTAAATTAAATTATTCATTGACATGAACACATATGACTGTCAGTCAATTCTATTTATTAAATGAATAATCATGTAGTTCAAGCGGGCGAAGCCGCTGGCGGGCCGCTAGTATAAAATAATTTTCTCATCTCAAACATTTCTCTGAATAGAAATCGACCCCATCATTGTCGCGTTTAGTCGCACGCTTTGCACCAACAGCCATTTTTGATGTAAAAAAAATTGCAAGCACAATATGAGATATAAAAATGGAGGTATCAATTGTAAACAAATGAGATAATAAAGGTCATAAAATCGATGTGATTTTTTTCTAAACAATAATTTTCTTTAGTTGTTTTTTTTGCCAAATTCTATTTATCTTAAGCAAGCACCATTGTGGTTTAATGTTTATAATATATGTAGATTATCGCAAAACAGGTTCAGTTCAGAGGTTCAGAAATATTGTTAGAAAGTATTGAAGATCTATTACCTTGTATTTGTGAATAAACCAAGTAAATGATATAATGTTAAATGTATAAAAGCAAAGCAAAGATTTTGTGGATATTAACAATATAAAAATAAAACAATCAATATGAAGAACCTTATTTAATACTTTTATACAAAGTATTCTTGGCCTTTACCATTGCTATGCCATTGTCACTAATAGTACCACCAAACAAAACTACACATATAGCAGAATCATTAATGCTGTTCCAAATATTAGAGATCCATTCATCTACTTGCTGCATAACTTTTAATTCAATGTTATCAGTGCAATTTAATTTCAAATGACCCATCACTAAGTTATAATCTTTAACTGCACTAGTAATTGAAGTAATCACATCTTCTTCCGCTTCCACAGTATTTAATTTAACCTTTTTTGTTTTACATTTCTTTAATTGTACACTCAAGCTCTCTTTCGCTTGAGTTAAAAATGTATGATAATCTCCAGTAATATTATCACATCCAACTACTAGGGATGTTTTCTTTTGTTCAATAATATGATTAAATATGGATAAAGCCAATTTTGGCTGTACTGACATTTTGACTACATTTTCTTTATATTTTTGCCTATTTGTGTGAACCGCGTCTCCAAATTCAATACTTTTACTCAGCTTCAACTGCACCAACTTTAATGAAGCCAGGGAATCTTCTACAGAACAATGACCATTATTCCCACTTTGAATGTTTTGGTTAAGAAATTCTTTAGCCAAAACTTTTAGTTTGGGCTTTTTTGTTCTTTCTCCAGTAAAATTATAAATCAAACTTGTATCAATAACATAAGGATGCATCATTTTTAGAGCATGCAAGTCTACATTCAATGATTGTCCAACTAAAATTGAATCAGGAGGCAGAAGGTCTCTGAGTTCTTGCTGTACATCTTCTAGTCTTTTATTAACATTTGATAATATTGATTTAGTAATTCCAGAATATTTTGTTAAATAATCAACTATGTTGTTGTATGGTTTTACAAATGACTCATATACAGTTTCATATTTTTCATTCACTACTGAGACTCTTGTAAGTTCTGAGCCTATATTGGTCATACACATTTCACAGTCTAAGCCAAACATTGGTGAAGATGCTGTGACAGGTTTGTATTCATCTTTTGTCATTACATATTCTGAATAAACATTTTTTAATTTACCTTTTAGAGGCACTGGATAGTTCTCTTCAATTAATTGCCAAGCAGAAAGTATCAACTGAGTTCTAGGAAATTTCTCATCAAGACTAATGTTCTCTGAGTTTTCGCACATCCCATCATTTATAGGAAAAATAGCTTTCATCATAATCATTAAATCTTTTCTCACTTCAAGGGCTAGATTCATACTTCCATATTTTTGGATAATACTTTCTTTTTCAGTTTCTGAAAGAGGCACTAAGGCTAACTCTTTAATTAAGGAGCCATCATATATTGAAGGTGTAAGAATCTCCACAAAATTATCAAATATCTTTGTAGTATTAGTCATGACATTTAGATATTTTTTCCAATGTTCTATAGATACACCTTCAATTATTAGACAAGTTGTTTGACTTATGTGACTACATTTATCCAAAACATACCAACGAGGTGGCTGTGTCAAATTCAGATTTCCTAATAAAGAATGTAGAAGTAAATGTTGTACATCTGTAAGTAATAATGGTATTCTTTCATCATCTGGTAATTTTAAAGATGCAGTTTCGCCAGTGGTCGTTAAACGAAAGTTTGGGATATGCTTTTTTCTTGGTTTTCGTTTATTTTCCGATTTACATTTAATATCCGCGCATGTGTGACCTGAAAGTATTACAAGTTCTTTATTACATAAATATTTAAATTACATTAGCCTAAACGAATATGGTCATTTAAATAAAATTATTCAAATATTATTATACTTATCTCTTTTGTGTTATTAAAATTATAATAGAACTTGTGTAACATTTTATTTACCTATTTTACGCTTCTTACTGACTGGTTCATCTAAGCTGTCGATAGCGCTCATATTTCAAAATGTTATTCAATTTTGAATCAAAAGGGTTGCTTATAACAAATAAAACATAATAATGATTTTAAATAAACATTATTCTATAATGATTATCGTGAGCACATTGTAGTAAAGTCAATTTCGACAAATATTTTATTTCAAAACACATTTCAATAATTGACATGTAGCAGAACATTAGGGATGTCATGAGAAAATATCGATGTATGTAAGTAGGAAGTTTTACGTGAATATATTAGAGTACGTAAAAAATACTATTACTGTTAATTTCAAAATACATATAGCTTTAAGATTATGTTTACTTATGCAACATTACCATCGAATATGTGCCACATATTACAATGTTGTAACACATTTTTTTCTTGATACCATGAAAGATACCAAATATCGATATTTTTTTATATTTTTAGATACTCCAAACACAAATCGATTTAAGTTTTTTTATTATATAAAACTATATTTTATTAATATGTTATTATTATATTATATTAATATGTTATGCCATATTTGCTTTGGTCTTATTTTTTATTTCATTTATATGAATTTCAGTAAAAAAATAGTAAATATCATTTATTATGTATTTTTTAAATTTTGCTAAAATATTATATTGCATGTCAAAGTTTTAACTTTGACATGCTTAGGCTGAATGGCAACTGATCAACGTCTAAATAAAATTAAGAAAAGAGAGAAACAAGGCCATACTAAAAATAATGACGAAGATTATTATGTAAACTCTTGCTCTCTCTCTTACTCTTATAATGAATCGTATACTACTAGCGCCAATAATAATATTACGTTTGCATTCATAACGTGAATAAACATTCATTTGCTTTGCTACACCTCTATTTCTTGCTGATTCGGTGAACTTATATTTGGTAACAGGATAATATACAATGGATTCTTTGCGTGAACAAGTTATGATAAATCAATTTGTACTTGCGGCTGGATGTGCACGAGAACAAGCTAAACAATTACTACAGGCTGCACATTGGCAATTCGAGGTATTTTTGTAAAATACATGTAAACAAACAATAAAATCATGAAATGGCTGCTCTTTCTTAGATAATTTGCTAAAAACATATAAATTTAATGATAATTGATTTCTAATATCAACTATGGATAATTATAACAACAAATTAAAAATATTATTTTAGAGAGATGGTAAACGATCATTTACCTTGACCGTATCGAGAGAGCATACAGTATACACATTGATATTTGATAATAACTACAAAACAAGAACAGCTTACATACATACTCGTAAAAAACAATGTTTATCTGAAAATTATCAGTATTGTTTCAATAGACTAAAACTGTAATTTTTTTATATGTAACATGGTTATATGAAATGTCCAAAAATACTGTCACATTTAACCTTACCTACAATACAATTTCTTACTCATAATACATATTTCTTGTAATTCTACTGTTAAAAACTTAAAACAAAGTTTTTTAGGTTAAACCTATATATTTTTTGTTTTTTAATTGTCTCCACTATTCCTCTTATCTATATTTATTATTTATATGTTTGTGTTCATTTTTCTCATCCAACTTACATCATACAACAATATTGACATACAACATGGTTATATGGTGTGAAAATTAATATATTATTAAGAATATGAAGATATATTTTTTAAATTGAATAAAATGCATAAAAAAGGATTAATAATGTATGCGTTTATTTTGTTATTATAAACCAAAAAAAAATATTTAATTTTCTTACAGACAGCATTATCAATATTCTTTCAAGAAGTTGCAATCCCCTCTGGAGCAAATGGTATAGCAGCACAACATTATCACCAGGTATTATATTGCTTTAACACTGCTTTAGAGAGAAAGTATTCCACATACAGTTGGATAGGTATAGGGAATTATGTGTTAAAACAACTAGGGTAAAAATATAATAACAATTAATTTCATTAAGTGGGAATTGAACGCACAACATCCTATACATAAATGTGTAAATACAAAATGCATTTATAACCAATTTTTATAATTGAATTGTACCTGTGGTTGTAATTTTCTTTTCCAAATGTTGACTGAAAGTCCACAATAAATTGATTAATGAATGAAAGATATCTTACACTACTGTTACTAACATGTGCATATAATTATCGCAAAATAGGTATTATTACCTAATAAACCATTTGTTTATAAATTTTGGATATCATATAGTCATTGACAATCTTCATTGTTCTGAAAAAAAATTCCATGCAGTACATACAAGTTATCAAGGGTTAAAAATTAATAATAAATGCACCAATAGAAATGTAAATAAAGTAAATGCTAATACAAAAAAAAGAAACCATACAGATAAATTAAATGTCAATATAAAAATAAAAATACTGTAAATAATATAATATACTTTTATAATTTAAACCAATGTAAATAAAATAATAAACCAATGTATATAAAATAAATATATAAACCATAATACATTTAGTTAGGTATGCCTCTTAACAATTTTTACAAGGAAATGTTTCAATTGTGTCAATCAGTTAGAGACAACAAGTATGAAATTAATATCAAATTACAGGGTACAATTATTTAATGAGGTATACAATACTTTTATATGAAAAATTATGAACTTCAAAGAAAAAATTGTATGAAAAAGCAGCTTTTTAAAAAATCAACCTAATGTCAAGAAACTCCTTTCAACACTTTTTGCATGTATTGAGACATTACATTGCATATTGGAACTCAATATGGCAATATTTTCACTTTTAATAAAAATTAAGATCAATTGTTGCCCAGCGGCATTGTGCTGACTATTACCACTATGGCTGTTGGTTCGATTTCCAATAGGTAGAATAATTTATTTTCTTTTCCTACTTTTAGTGATAAGACAAAGCATGGTATTGAGTACCCTACTCCATGGTGTTTCTAGCATAATTTTGCATACCCTGTAATATGCATTTGCATACCTTTTAATATGCATGAAGCTAAAAAAAATTATACTTAACATTTATTGTTGGTTTCCAGCAATTGATGACACCCTGCAATACTCCAGCGACTCCACCAAACTTCCCTGATGCTTTAGCAGCTTTTTCACGATTATCAACAACGGGTAGTCCGAACAATGCTGGAGGTGGAGCTACAATGGCACCCCCGGTCTCGCCTTTAGCCACCCATCCACCACAGATGCAAAATACATTTGCTAACACTCCGAACCCACAATCAAATTATACACCACTTTCCTGCTCAACTGCGGTAAGATAATTTTTTAGTGTAATATGAATTGCTGTTGTTTTTTTAGTCAGAAATTATTTGACGCATTGGTAGTTTTTTCTTTTGGATATACAATGGTTATGGAGTTGATTAATATGTTAAATAACTTGAAACTATCCTATATATGCATATAATCCATTTGTTTTTTTAAATTCCAGATTTGCAGAGAACATATGCCAAGATAAGCAGAGTGTTTAGGCTAGACTCGTCTATAATTTATTTTTCTAATGGTGCGCAATATGAGCTGTGGATATGTGAATATTATTTCTGACACCCCACTGCGGCTTCAGTTTGTTGGACAATATATGGGGTGCTATTAATAGTCAATCATGTTTAACATTTAATATTTCTCACTGTTCATATAGTGGTATCTAAAACAAATTGCACTATAGAATAATAATTATTGTTTTTGATATCTGCGGAAATCTATCACTGTGATTTTAACATTTGGTATCAACTATGTAGTGGTATAATAATAGTTATTGCTGTATGATAACTATAAAAAGATGATTTTTTGTTGTTTTTTGTTTTAATTAATTGTATCATATACATTTGTATACACTATTTACTAAGCTAATATCATTTTAAATCAATGTTTCCCATTTTATAATGTATTCTGCAATATTATACAGCTTCATAAAAGACAATATTATGGAAATAATAATAATAAAAGTGATTAATTAAGACAAAATATTCACATCATTTTTTGCAACTTAATACTTATAATTAAAAATAAATAAGGTAAATCAAAACTTAACGTGTTTATTTTTTCGTCAAGCCCTCATTTTGGTTTGCTCGCAATAATTTTTTAATGACTATCCTCTTAAATAGACAGACGCTAATTAAATTTATTTTATAATTTCACGTCACTTCCAGAATTAGATTTAATAAGATTGGTATGGTGGAAAAAACATCTTGAACCCGACTAAGTTTTAGGGATATGAACAACAATTGCATTATAAAAATAATGCAATTATTAAGTGTTCGTAACGTAACTATTTGAGTGGAAAAAAATCCTCGTCTATTTCATCTTCATTTTTAGAAATTTCAGACAATCTTTTGATGACATCTTTTGTACACATTTCATAATGATTATCCCTTTCTAACTCTTCAACACTCTCAATAGGAGTTAACATGTTAGAGTGCTTACTTTTTTTGTAAATTAACTGAAAAAAATAAAACCTTTTAATCAAATATAATTAAAATGGACAACAGGAAAACAATAGTGGGTACCATTGTTTTTCTTTAAATAAAGATACATTTATTAGCAATCTTATAAATCTATGTAAATTAACTTTTTATAAAACCTTATAAAATTGAGGTTTTTCATAAATCCACACCAAAAGCAATAATGATACCACTATAAATAGAATAAAAAGCAGCAAACTTGAAGAATATGTGTACGCATCCACTATTATACTGCTCCAGTTTATTTTTGTGTTCTTCATTATATAAAAAAGTATTATATTCAATAAATAATTTGTCAAATGAAGAAGACACCATAATATAAATACCGTTTAGCCATGGCGATGTTGAACTCAATAAGTATATGATAAAAAAAATATTGCAAACCTAGTTAATTTAGTAAAATGAGCTGATAATTTTATTTTTTTTGAATCTGCTCTCTCTTGTCAATTGCTCTATGATGTTTTGTCATGAAGTATTTTGAAAGAAGTATTACTAAAAAATTAAACTAAGTACCTTTGATTCATCCATCAGCGTAAGAAGAGGAAGGGGCCCTTGAGTGGGCCCAGAATACTCTGCTGGCAAAAAATTTATTAACAAAAAACATTACTGTGAAAAATTCAAATACAGCGTTTAAGGTAAAGTTTAGTTCCCCCAGAAAATATTTCTAGATACGCTTAACAATTCACCTAAGTATTGTAGTTTTTTAATATCTACTTAGGTAATAAGATAGTGCGGAGTACTTTCTACATTTAGTTTTTATTCTTAGGAAATACTTGCTTGTTATGTATATGTAAAATTTCGCATGTACCTACTTTTTGCTAGAAATGTTTAAAACTTATTTTGTGAATAATAAATACGTATAAACCATAAGTAAAGGAAGTTGGGTAACAGCTTGAAACCCCCTCGAGGAAATGAAATATTTAATATTTTATTATTTTTCGCTCTGGCAATGAGGAAAAAGGCGATGTTGAGCTCCGCCACTATAATCAACACTTTCGTTCCCTATTTACCTATAAATAGGGAACGGAAGTTTCTTAACGGGAATGGAGTAACCTAACCTACTCTCAGGTTACCTCTGCCCAACCTGCTATGCCGGCACATACAAAAATCTAAATAAAATAAAAGTGGGTAGTTTTGTTTTGCCATAAATATGAACTATAATAATCCTAATCTTGGAACTAAAATGTATAGTTCAATTATCTTCTCCATGTTCAAAGATGGGTTCTTCCTCGAAATGAAAACTTATATGACCTCAATTTTCACTAAGTAAGTAAGTCTTGTAAATTTCATTGTTTTGCTGTTTGCATTCCCATTTTAAGGCAGGATTTTTCCGCTTTCAGTATCAGGATTTTACAGCGTCGACCACTAGTTCATGGGTCAGAAGTGATAGTTTCATAAAAAATCGGTTAAGATGATTATATTATATTAGATGATTATATATATTCTTTCTTTTACCTTGTTACGAGAGCGAGGAAATTAAAATATTAATCATTACTTATCTCGAGGGGGAATCAAACTCACAGATACGTGTTACACCTCTCAGGTCTTTTCATTATCATGATCTCACGAGAGATCTTTTCTCATTGGTTACATAATCTATATACACAGAACTATTGATTTCTTATGTATTTGATTTTAATTATAATATTGTAATGAATATCAAACAGTTTCATCAAATATACACATTGTTTTTTTATTTGTATTCAATATTTATTAATGAACATTTGTTTGTTTATTAAATTCATTGAAAATAAAACAGTTTAACATAATGTAACATAATTTATCATATTTTAAGTAATAAACATATTAAAATATGTAAATTGACACAGTTTGTCTATCAGCTAACTTTCTACATTCTTATCTACAATATTTTTGTTTAATGATAAAAGTGAATTTAATAAAAAAATAATAAAAGATGACAATCGCGTAAAGCAGACATTCTTTATTATTATTTTAAAACCAAATTAAATTTAAAGAAATGTGACAATAGCACGTTATTATTGATTTTCAATATATTGATAATATGTGAGTACCCTTACTGGTGGATTAACCATATCAGGACTTTGGCTAGGGCTGCACAATATTTGGACAGCAAATCAAAAATGATGTTTAAGTGTATAATGGATGTAAGGCTAAGAGTAACTCATATTCGAAAATGATTTCTTGTCGAGATAAGTAAGGGTGGCAAGTAAACAACAGCCCATATAAGTTCGAAAATGTGTAAACCCACCGCTGGGTACATTAATACAAAATAAATAGATAGATAAATACATATTAAGCCAATAAATATTTAAAACAAAATAGTTGTGAATGTATTATTTACTACTGTTTAACTTTTAGAATAACTGAACGTAAACAAGGAGTACTTCCAAGTTAAACTAATAAGTTAGTCATAGACAAAAAAATACATTTCTCATACAAGTAATGTTATTTATATAATGAAATGAATTTTTATACATAAATGGTTAACAATAGCTCTTACTTTTGGAATCTGGATGACTTTAAACAGGATGTTATTTAAAACAGGTTTTTTTGTTAATTTATGAAATAAGTGAACATTTTAATTTTGAAATGTAAATGAATTCCCAATTTTATAATTAAAACATGGAATAATATCTATATCTAGATATTTTCTCAGATCAGAATAATAACAATATTTTCGTAACTGTATTAGAATATCATCATCATAAAACATTTCCCTGAACACCTTTGTGCTCATAAATTACATTAAAATCTGTTTTCATATATAATTTATATAGTTCATATACTAATATACAAAAATAATCATAATTTTTGCATACCTGAAGTAACACAAATAAAAATTGCTCAACATGTTACAATGATAGAATAAAGACAGTTGTGAAAATATAAAAAAAAACTTTTGTTGTTTTAATTTAAAAAAAAAAACTTTATAAAGAATTTAAAAGAATGAATTGTAATCTGGATGTGTTGATAAAAAACAATACAATCATAGACCAAAGACATCTGAATAAATAAAACAATTTTTGGCAATGTTTTACTTTTAAGGAATCTGAGGAAATATAATAAAATTTTTAGAAATGTTTCCATGCCAACAAGAAAAAAAAAATAGATTTTGTTTTGTAGTTCACGCAAACATGGTTGCAGGCCACAACTGTATTATAAAGAACTAGTACAAAATGAAGATAATAAAGAGACTATAAAATCATAACTATTATAAAATAATAAACAAAAAGACATACTTTGACATATCCAGTTTAAAATCTAACTATGTTGAATTATATAGTAATCTAAGCAGAAAATATATTACATACATAAAACATTTTGACATTTAAAAGTACTAAGAGTAATAAAATGGACCACTGAATTATTTTCTCTTAACTATAAATATAACATTAAATATACATCATTTCAGCCATAGAGGACATCTTTTTTGGTATATGTACTAGTGTTTCAAAATAGCTAGCTAATTCATCAATAGTTACATCACAGGGTGGATTTAATGCTTGCTGTGAACATGATCCAGTCGAACTCCTCTCAGTTGAATCCTTTGATTGCTTTTCATTTATATCATCACATTTCCACCATTTGGCACAATCATTTACTTTATTCACTCTATTTTCACCTTGATCGGAAGATATACTTAATTGATTGCAATTATCAACTAATAAACATAATGGATCAGAGTTCAACTTTTGAGATGATTTAATTTCTAACAAGTCCTTATTAAAGAGTTGGCGTTCATTTCTCATGTTAGTTTTTTTGAATGTAGGTGACAATTTTAGTATAGGTTCTTTTAACAGTCGGTTATGTTTTTTTTTGCTGATTGCATTATGTTTTCTTCTTTGTAACAAACACGTACATTTTGCTGTATGAAGTGATAATTTAATGCTGTGATTTTTCCTTTGTACAGGATTCAGAAAGGGATTTTCTTCTTTAACATTGTTTATAATTTTAATTGGTTCAATTTCCAACCTCCCCATTCCAACTCTCAACGATATGTCTTCTTCTGCCATTACTTAAGCCCTAAAACACAAACATTTTTTAATACTTAGTGTTATTTATTATTGACATTTGGAGGATAACAAATTTGGTTAAACTATGCGTATAAAAGTATTTATTAACTTAGAGATTATATTTATAATATACTTATAAGCTTCTAAATTCAAGTAATCATTTATTACAATTAAAGAAAGAATGACTTGCCAAAGGATTTGGTAACACTTAATACTTTGTTATGATTTCTTGTTAATATTTTTTATAAAAATGTTTATTTACTTTTTCAGATCTAAATCATTAACACTATGTTTACGATCTTCTAGATTTCTAGATCATTCAAAGATCACAGTAAACTTAATAAACAACATTCTCATATTTTCACATTCATTGTATTGTAATCACAAAATGCAGATTATAAAATACAGATAACAAATATATGGAACATTATCATAGATTAAAATAGTATATACCGATAAGACGGGGGAATAACAATCACGGGGTCAATAGACATTAACTATAAAAGCTTTTATACAATTGTTATCAGTAAAAAACAGACAACGAGGCAACCCTACGCCAGTGGCTAAGGCTCTGTATCTGAGTATCAATGAGGGTCTTGTCTTTGATTAA
This sequence comes from Heliconius melpomene melpomene, assembly GCA_000313835.2. NCBI lineage: Eukaryota > Metazoa > Arthropoda > Insecta > Lepidoptera > Nymphalidae > Heliconius > Heliconius melpomene. The sequence continues at coordinate 22,768 of HE670471.1, read as the reverse complement.
CCTTCTGGCTCATCTCTCAATAGCAATAGACTCTAAAACCTGTAATTGGTCGTGAACTATTTACTTTATATGCCCATAATAAACATGGAATTATAATAAAACCAAAAAGAGATAAGAGCAGAAAAGGGCACATTTTAAAGTTAAACAAAACAAATGATATATTTACTTTTTCTTAAATAATCATAAGTTTAATACTGTACTGTTAATAAAAAGCAAGCATGAAGTTATGGTTTCAGTTACACGGATGTCTTATGCCTTATGTGCTGGCACTTGTCAATGTCACCAAAGAAATCCAATTAAAAGATATATATTTCGTCTGTGTTGTATGAGTTTACTGCGGTAAACGACAGTTAGTATTGATTTTCGCGTAATTGATAATGGAACCGAATCCTATAATTATTGCTGCTACAGCAAAACAAACTGCATCGGTATACATTTTTTTATAAACTTTTTTAACATTGCAGATATTGAGAATAGTATTAAAAACTATTTTTTACTGTTACAGCTGATATTCTTACACGGGCTCGGTGATACGGGGTAAGAGTTAGTGATAAAGCACACATTTTTTTATGATACATCTATATAGAATATTTAATCATAATTTTTTTTAAAGACATGGCTGGGCAAGCACTATTGCAGCTATTAGAGGATCTCACGTAAAAGTGATATGTCCGACTGCATCAACTATGCCAGTGACTCTGAATGCTGGATTTCGAATGCCTTCCTGGTTTGATTTGAGAACATTAGACGCGACAGCTCCAGAAGATGAAGAGGGTATTGTTCGAGCTACAAATCTCGTTCATGGGCTTATAGCTGATGAAGTCAAAGTAAATGTTTAAATTACTTTTTTTATTTTCTTCTTCATCTTTAACAATATATGAGTATTTTAATTATTATCGGTTGATATATTTACATTGAATCATGTTATAAATCAGCTTCATGCTGTATCCCATACATAGCAGGGTAGGCAGGGGGAAAGTAGTGTTAAGACAATCCTACCTATCATTTTATTAATATACTATTGGTATTTACCAAATAATATTTCAGAATACATTTATTTTATTTAATATCAATTTTAGGGTGGTATCCCTGCTAGTCGAATTTTATTAGGCGGATTTTCTCAAGGAGGGGCCTTAGCTCTGCATGCGGCTCTTACATATCCTGAACCACTGGCTGGAGTAATGTCATTATCCTGTTGGTTACCAAGACATGCTCATTTTCCTGGTGTTGTTAAGGCACCGAGAGATCTTCCAGTAAGTTACTTATATCTTCATATATCAAGTAAATAGTTTTTAACTGTAGCATTGTCTGCATTGTTAATTAGAAATAAGTTAATTAATTTAGGAGTTGTGTATGCTACTTGGCACATTCTGAGTACCAGAGATTACTTTCTTTGAAGGTACAGTGAGTTTTATAGAAACAATTAATGAGATGTGATATATGCTACAGTATTCCATGATAAATAGACTATCCATTTTTACAATTAAATTGACCAGTATTACTCGAGATAAGCGCATTCAACCAAATAAATTCTTCAGCTTTATTGTGTTTGTGTAGATATGGCATAGGTTGAATAATTTTGGTGGAAGTTTTATGGGGAAAATATTTTTTATATATATTATTTTTCAACTTTAATAAATGATTTCGGAGAAAAGAAAATCAACTAAATATTAAAAAATATATTCTATACATAATAGATTTTATTATTGTTATCACTGTTGTGGTGCCATGATAAATTATGGGAATATAAATCTTCTTGAACCTAGATATAATTGAAACAAATAATCACATTGTTGATTAAAAGTAAATAAAATTATTTAAAAATATAATATAATATTATTGTAATTGTAAGCATTAATGCGCATTCAGAGAGATCCAAAATATAAACTTATGTAGAAATCAGATGTACCAAGCAACTGTAAAAATTGACAGAATGTATACAAGACATTGCTCAAATTTATATAAACAAACTTTAGCTACTACCTAATGCCTCGAAAAAAATTAGCGTAAAATAGGGAACAGTGTGTCTCAACACTAGGTGCAATCTGCCTACCAACCTACATACAGGATGCTACATAAAACTGATTTTTTAATTATTAGAATCACTTTCGCTATAATATATTCTGCATTGCATTATATTTAAATTGAGTTTAATATTCTGGGCAAGGAATAAATTATCACTTTTATTTGATAATTGAAATGTTAAATGTGAAATTTAACATATCAGCTTGTTTAAAGTGAAGTGAAATTTGAATAATTACTTCTATTGTCATTTTTAATAAGTTTCAAATACATTGAAATATATTCAAATTAATTTTAAATGATTCATTGATGTAAGATAAGTAGTTGAGTGCACATAATTATGTTTATATTAACTTTCTAAATATAAACATATGTATTGATGACATTATTGTGGCATTGGCTTACTAGACACAATATCAGAGTAGTTTTGCATAGTTTACTAATTATTATGTGAAATCTGAAACTATCCACATGACAGTTATAGGTTCAATCCCAGTCAGTTTAGGTTCAGTCGGGAGGAAGTGTTATAAGTTACAAAGAATAGTGTTTAATTTGAACAATTGAGATTGATACATTTGGAAATAAAAAAACAATTTGTTGATAATTCAAGACTGAATTCCTTATTGTAGCTAAGGAAAAAATATTTTTAAAAAAAATTATAATTAATTTAATTAATTAAAAAATATTAATTTCCATATACCCATAGGTAAGGGTTTAGATAATGTTTCATAAAATTTGTAAATGTTTCATGAAACATTATCTATACTAATAATTTTAATAAATGTGATAAACTTATTCGCGTCTTTCATTTTATTCCCTCGCTCACATAATGAAGCAAAGCGCGGCGTTGAGTTCCGTCACTCAACAAGTAAAGCATCAAGAATGCGGCGGAAAGTGAGAAAGGGAAATGTCTTAATGAGGAATGGACTGATTTAACACAAAAAAATGTATTCAATACTTTTTAAAGACTCAAGGACAGAGAGATTCTTCTAAATTTAAAGATCAAAAAGAATTATTGTAGCTTATCTTAAAATAAGTTACATAATGCTATCATATCAATTTTAAAGTGCAATACAAATTTTGCATATTTGAAAAGGTCATAATTATATTAACATAACAAAAGAAAGGGCAGTCATAGACATTGATATCCTAAGCTAAGTGCATATTTAGTAAATGAATATCCATTTTTAGGTTCATTTCAGTTCAGGGTCCAAGGGTCTCTTAAGGGAAAAAGAACCCTTATAAGATCACTTTGTTATCCGTCTGTCTGTCAAGAGCCTATATCTTAGGAATGCTTGGAGATATCAAGCTTGGATATAAGAAGAAAGAAAGGCCGTTGATATTGCAAAAAATGCATATTTCGGCACTAAAGTGAATCAAAATTAATAGGGTAGATCTGGACGACCTAGAATTATGAAATTAGGCAGGTAGCATTTACAGGTTTTGAAAACTATACATTTGTAGTTAAATCCGAAAAATAATAGCATTAAAAGGGGGAAAAAATTTGGTATTAAAGCCAGTAGTTCAAGTGAGATAGTAGCTGAAACGGCTCTGGCTAAGTTAAGCTTGAATTTCAAAAAAGCTTGAGATCTTTAATTTGAGAAATATATTTTTTTCTACATAATATAATAATTTTATTTAACTAAAATAGCATTTAAAAGCTCATTTAATGAGGAATCTTTATCTATTTGTTACTATTTAATAGTCGATAATGACATTTGAAAGCGTACACGTCATGACTCCTAAATTACACACTTTACTATCAAAATATTATGTTGAAGAACCATATAGGTTTAACATATTAAAAAATCGGAGACTTCGACTTTTTTACCTGTTCCCTTTACGTGGAATGCCCCATATATAAAAGCATGTTATGCAATTTTTATTTCTGTGGTTACAAAATTGAGCAATGAATAATTTATAATTGAACTGAAAACTGAATTCTACAGAACAAGCTTCCTAAAATGCCTACAACAATTTAAATCAATATTTATTTATTATATTACTTATCTTTGATTACTACTATTTTTCCTATTTTAATAAGTGTTTATTTAACATAATTATAAAGTAAACTTATAAAAATGTTAAATAGAAAACAATTAAAGAGTTTTATCATATGTTCTTTTATGAATACAATTAAAATTTCTTTAATACTCTGGAGAAAACATGTGAATAAACTTGTTCCTTTTTCAGATTTTCCAAGCACATGGAGACTGCGACCCCGTTGTGCCTTTCAAATGGGGACAAATGACTGCTTCGTTTTTAAAGACCTTCATGAAAAACATTGAATTCAACACATACCAGGGCTTAACACATAGTTCTTCAGAAGCTGAGCTTAAAGACATGAAAGCATTTATAGAGAGAACTTTACCTGCTGTTAAATAAATATTCAAAATCAAAAGAAAGCCTTGTGCTTATAGATGTCTATTTTATTTATATAAAGTAAAAACTGTAGGTCACATTACATTATTTTATAAATAATGCATGCGTAATATTCTTGGAACCATTGAATTTGAATGTTATTATTTCCTTCATAAATAGTTTATTAACTTAATTTTTGTTTACCAAATACTGTATTTAAGGCGAAGTATGAAATAAAATATATAAAATCATATTTACTGTTTAATTAACTAAAAAAATCCAGCTAGCCAGGTACAGCTTTCTGGCTATTAATGTGATAAATTGAAATGACAGATATATTAGAAATGTTGCATTGATAAATGGATAAAATTATTAATAATATTTGCATGGGCTTAGGAAGAGGAGAGCCGGGCGGGTCGTGGCCGCACCAGAAGTTTTATTTACAACAAATTTTGCCCCGAGAAATAAAAACAACATTTATAGTCCGACAAGAAGTTTATGAATTATCGGAAGTACGCGCGGACATTTGCGCAGAATGCATATTCAAGATACCTACTCGGGGTCGTCCCCGCTCACAGCACACCACTGCCCCGCGAGCCCGATCACAACACTAAAGTACAGTAGAATGTGACGCCAAGTGTCATTTACTGCACCAGTTTGCATTTATGACACAAAGTGACACCAAACTCCGCGTACTTAACATTATGCATACGCCTGTACATGCGCGAGATTGACCAGTGTTCACATACTTGCTAAAGTATTTGTTGAGCTACACGAACAAATTTGTTCAAAGCTAAAGTCTTTGTTGTTGTGTTTTTTTTTTGGGATTTTATTTGATTAACCTCACGTAAATTGTCGTTTTTAATAGAAACATGTTTATTTATTTCAAATCTGTATACTTATTTACGCGCGCATATTAAATATGGTTTTTTCACATACATTCCTATCCCGCGGGAATTTCAAGATAAAAAGTAGCCTTTATGTTGCTCCATAGCCCCCTGTAACCAAATAAAACGATATAATAACTATGTAAATAATATCTTTTTGCAATTCATGTGATAAATTTCTATTCTCCATAATATAATTTTTATATATTGCTCCCGTTTAACGGTAATATTAGCTTTTCCCATCAATATTTTTGAATCCTAACGGGGAGCAGGTTTCAAAGCGTAGGTACCTAAAAATAAAAACCATTTAATAGAAGTCTAAAACAATATAATAGGATAAGTTCAGTACTAGAAAAGACCAATATAAAATTTTAGACTATAATGTACATTAAATAAATGTTAGATTTACTTTCTTACAATATAGAACAACCTTTTGTCTTGTAGCATACTTTTCTATATTTTCCGTGCGTGGAAAATATTTCATAATTGACTTTCTTTTACAATATTTATTACTATATTGATTCTAACACCTAAATATATATTTACAAGCTATTTAGAGCTATATAAATTTATAAAATTTTCTTTTTTGGCAACATTTCTAATATATCTGTCATTTCAATTATTTGTCACATTATCAGCTGACCTTGACAAAATTGACACTAAAATATTCAATATTTTTTTCGTATAAAATGATATTACGTATAATTTTTAATATTTCTCGATGAAAATGGTGAATTCTAAGAAATGAGTGAACATAATAAGATCATAAGATCAACGGTACTTAAATTAAAAAATAAGCACTTAATTTTTAAACATTATATTTTATGAACGGAGTACAATATTGTAAGACAAAAATGATGAAAATTCACGGTGTATATTTTATAATGATATGGATTTTATATGCGCCTTGTATATCTAGCCATGAAATTAAAGAAAATCAATTACAAGAACACTACAATAATATAAATAACGATAAATATTACTGGAATGTTTCAAGGTTGAAGCGGGATACTTTGACGAATACAACAAATTCTAGTGAAGCTAACTTAGCTGCCAAAGATATCAATATAACAGCATCTAGTTCTACTGAAAATACTAATGTTGTATATGAAGTTGGACCTTCTAATTCCTCCATACTGTCAGTGGTTCCAATGAATGTGTCGTCCTCTGCTGCTCCTAATGCTACCGACGTGGGGCCATCAGACGCAGCGCCACTGCCAGGAAAGAGTTCAGCTGAAGATGAACATAATAGTTCAATGGCAATTTTTTTTGTACTTTGTATTTTGGCCTTGGGTATATTACTTATACATCTGATGTTACAGACCGGTTTCTCATATCTTCCTGAAAGTGTTGTTATAGTTTTTCTAGGAGCTTTAATTGGTATGATTATCAATCTTATGTCTATAAAAAATATAGCTAATTGGAGAAAAGAAGAAGCTTTTTCTCCAACAGCATTTTTCTTAGTCCTTCTACCGCCCATTATTTTTGAATCAGGCTATAATCTACATAAAGGAAATTTCTTTCAAAATATTGGTTCCATTTTACTATTTGCCATTGTTGGTACTGCTATATCAGCATTTGTGATTGGAGCTGGTATATATTTACTAGGTCTAGCTCAAGTTGTTTATAAATTGAGTTTTGTGGAATCTTTCGCATTTGGTTCTCTTATTTCTGCTGTGGATCCTGTGGCTACAGTAGCTATATTTCATGCCCTAGATGTAGATCCAGTTTTGAACATGTTGGTATTTGGAGAGAGTATATTAAATGATGCAGTTGCTATAGTCCTTACAACAGCAGTTTTAGATTCAAATGATCCTATGATGTCTACAACAGAAGCCATATTGTCTGCCATAAACCGTTTCTGGCTAATGTTTTTTGCTTCAGCTGGTATTGGAGTTCTTTTTGCTCTTATTAGTGCTCTTCTCTTAAAACATGTTGATCTTCGTAAGAATCCATCACTAGAATTTGGAATGATGCTAGTATTCACATATGCTCCATATGTTTTAGCAGAAGGAATACATCTATCAGGTATGTATTTTGTGAGATAAATGAAGTTTACCAAATAAAAAATACTACTACAATATACTTTAATATATTGCCACAACAACATGTTTTTTCAGTTTCATGCTCTGGTAGCAAGACAAAGTGTGGTATTGAATTGTGCCATTCAACATTCAGTGAGTCAATAATGGAGTGCAATTGTAAGAAGGAAGTAGTATATGGGTAACATAGTTTCCTAACACTAGGTTTGCTCTGTCTACTCTGCAATGCAGGATACAATATCAAAGTTTAAAAATAAAAAACTCATCTTGTATACATTTTCATGTATTTCACATTACAAATATTTTTGTTTTAGGGATAATGGCTATCTTATTTTGTGGAGTTGTAATGTCACATTACACACATTTTAACCTATCAACTGTAACTCAAGTTACTATGCAGCAAACAATGAGGACCCTCGCCTTTATAGCCGAGACCTGTGTATTTGCTTACTTGGGACTTGCTATTTTCAGGTATATTATTCAATATATATATTTATTTTAAGAAAACATTGTTTAGTTCATAAAAAATATTATTTAGGTGGAGTACCTATGTGCCCTCGACTTCTGTAGTTTTCAACATTTCAGGTTATAATTATACATCAGTGAATTACAAGAAATATGATTTTTAAAAGTAATAAATCTAATCTTATATTCATGTCAATCTAATAACCAAACCAAATCAATTAAATAAATTGCATTAGGTTATCTGTATTAGTGTCATTAAAACTTTACATTAAATATTATACCCAAATATATATCTATTTACTTATTAGATTCATCTTAGGTTTGCCTAATATGAGACTTGTATATCAACATATTAACCAAATTACTATATACCTATATATAACGCCATTGTGGCATCCCAGGACAATGACTGACTGTAAACACAGTGGTCACAGCTTGATCTCCACTCACTGGAATGATATATTCTGATTAGTTTTACTGCTCAACATGCAATGTCTGCAGAATTCGTTGGAACTTAGGCAATAAAGTGTCTTAACACTAGCTTCCCACTGCTTACCCTGCTATGTGCAGGATACAGCGTGAAGCTGATTTTTTTTTTCCTGCTCTGGAGGACAATGCACGGCGTTGAATTCCGCCACTCAATACACAATGCCTCCTAAATTCGGCCCACGTTTGTCTATCCTGCTTCTTATTTTACTAATAATAATAATAATATATATATTTACAGTTTTAGACATCGCGTTGAACCCGCATTAGTAGTTTGGAGTATAGTGTTATGCCTACTTGGGAGAGCTGCAAATATATTTCCTCTTGCTCTACTATGTAACAAATTCCGAGAACATAAAATTACAAAAAAAATGATGTTTATAATGTGGTTTAGTGGTAAGTTTCTTTTACTTATATGTGTATTCGTATAACAGGCTCAATAAATATTATTTTAGAAGCCAATCATGGCACAGGAGCACAAATTCGGCAGAAAATGGGGAACGGAGTGTCTTAACACTAGGTTCCGTCTGACTATTCTGTTGTGTGCGGGATACAGCGTGAGGCTGATTAAATTGTATTTTATAATAACTAGGCAAAAAAATGTTGTCATTTCGATTGCTATACCCGTTTTAATTTATTAAAGTCAATTTAAATATTATTTTATAACATATGTTGCAATATTAAATAAACTAAAGTTACATCCATAGCCGTCATGTTGCTGCGGCATAGCGTTCGATTCCCACTCACTTGGGGAAATTTATTATTTTCAATTCTCTGTTCTGGTACGAGGAGGACACTAAATAACCTCTGCTGATCCTGCTGTATGTGAGATAAAGCGTCATGTAAAAAAAAGTTACATTTAGTTAAGTATGTTATATAAATGAAATAAAATGGAATGCTATTTATTTCAGGCTTACGTGGTGCAATATCTTATGCACTTTCACTTCACCTTGACTTTTCTGATGAAACTCGCCACGTTATTATAACGACAACGTTAATTATCGTTTTATTTACTACTTTGTTCTTCGGTGGTTCTACAATGCCTTTATTAAAATTCTTAAGGGTAATTTTTTATATAGTTTTTTTATAAATTGTTGAGGTCGTCGCATAGGCGGCACAGCGTTAGATTGTAAAAGCAAAAGTTGTGGGTTCGATTCTTCTTTTCTTCTCGGGGATATGAATTAATTTTATTTTCCTGCTCTTGTAACAAACAAGACAAAGCGGGGCGTTATTCCAACATTCAATACGCAATGACTTGAAAATTTGGAGGAAAGTGAGGAATTAACATAACTGTAAACGCGAAAGATCGTGGATTTGATTCCCACTTGAGAAAATGAGTGAGTGGGATACAGTGTGAAACTACAAAAAGAAAATATTAGGTTCTTTCGTCTATGTTGCCATATGCGGGATACAGCGTAAAACTAAAAGAAATTAATAAAAAAATACAATAAAATAATGATTGACTTTTGTTCAGTAAAATCCATTGAATAAACGAAGTAATTAAATGTTTATTTTAATCTAGGCAAACAAAAAGGTGAAGCGATCAAGATCACTGCGTAAACAGAAGGAAGTTAGTTTGTCCAAAACAAAAGAATGGGGACAAGCGATTGACTCAGAACATTTGTCTGAAATAACTGAGGAAGAACTCGAGGTTAGGTTCAAATATATTTTTTAAATTTGTGCCATAGAAATTTATTTTTTTATTTGGAAATTTAATTATAATATGTTTTATAAGTTTGATTGGTACTAAAAATATAGCATTATATAAGAGACGTGGCCCAGGGGCACAAAGTGTGACTGTAAAATCGAATAGGTTCCCTATGCTTACCCTGCTGTGAGCAGGATACAGCGTGAAGCTGAATTAATTTTAATTTCATGTAATGTCCATGTATAAAATACAAATTTTATTTATTTAAATATTTTTTTTATAGGTTAACTACTCTCATGCAACAAGGTTGAAGGGTTTTGTGCGATTAGATATGAAATATTTGACTCCATTCTTCACAAGACGATTCACGCATCAGGTTAGTGTATTAAGGGTCGATGGTCGATGTGTGGGTCGAGTGAATAAATTATTTTCATTTCCTCGTTCTGCTAACAGACAAGGCAAGGCAAACAGTGTTTGAACACAAGGGTCCATTACCTACACTGCTTTATGAGAGATACAGCGTGAAGCTAAAACAAATATTGAGGTATGAAGGAAGTGAACTGAGTCTACTCTACCTAAGTAGACATTTCTTTCTCTCATTCAATATTGTTTACCTTATATATTTATGTCTGGAAACGTAGATTAAAGTGTTTAGTTAAGATCACAATAACGATAGAAGATCATAATAAGATCACAGAGTCTAAAAACGATTTGTATAAATATTTTAAATGGTCAAGGGTAGACTTTACCCTCTAACCATTTAACGAACTACTGAATAGTGTTTGAAAGGTCAGGTTTCCAAAAATATATATGTAATGTGTTACAAGTTCAATTAAAATGTGTAAAAATAATATATTTTCTCTGGTGTAACAAGCTGAATGAAAAACAGTTAATTGAAAATGAAACTATAGTTAATTATATGATTATAAAATTTCAGGAATTAAAAGATTGCAAGAGTCAAATGACGGATCTCACGAACCAGTGGTATCAGGCGATACGGATATCTAACGATCACGACACAGATGAGGATGAGAGCTTACAACCAAGTTCCCTTTCCAATTCACACACAAGCCTTCAGCGAGGTGTATAAATTAATATTATATGTAACTAGGTCCTAATGCGTCTTCATCCGCTTGAACTCATTTTATTATAGCCAAATTTTACAAAATCTTTACATACATTGTATCCTATGTGTTATTCTTATGTATAAGCTATACTACTATAAAGTTTACTGTGTTTAACAAATTCCATCCTCATTAGTAGGATTTAGCATTTTTATATCTTAGTGCAATATTTTAATTTGCGACCGCCCACGACTTTGTTACCGTGAACTTTAAAACATTAAATTTTAACATTTTTTAAAAAATATTGTTTTATGTGCAACATTTATGTAAATAGTGATTTTTTAAAAAGCATCTACTTAACTCAGGCAGCATATTATTTGTCTAATGAAATATTTATGTATTTTTTTTTATCAATGTTTGTTGATTTGTTGAATTAAAAAAGTATTTTTTAATTCAACAAATGTAAAATAGATAATCCAGTGTTCTATAAACTAACAAACGAACATACTTAACAACTTTTTAAAATAGTATTTTTCAATTGAATCGTTATTATTTTTTTCATATATGCTATAACTTTTGAAGGCTAGTTATTTGTTTAAGATAAAATGAAACTATTTATTTGTGATATGGTTATGAACATAAGATGTATTATAGTATTATATTTTAAGAATCGTTTCAAGCGACATTTTTTAAAAGAACAATGTAATTCATTTACTTTTGTTATTATTTTAAAATATATATATATATATCAATTAATTAACATATTTATTTCTATACTAGAATAGTTAGATGAAAATGTATATGTCATTAAACTATTAAATATGTATACATTTTTTTGGCCTAAAGGCAAAAAGTTTCTATTTGTAAATGATATCAATATTTTAATTGTTTTGTTTCATTATTGTACAACAATAATATTACTTCAATGTTTGCATTTCCTTAAATAGCTTTGTTAAACTAGTTTTAACACTAACTCTTAGAATTACACAGCAAAACATCTGATATCCTAACATTATAATTTCGTTCTTTTTTAGATTTGAAAATTTATTTATTGTTATATATTGCTATGAATCTTCATTAGTCATACAGCAGCTAAATATAACATACAGGCAGTCCTAATTTCACGTCAGATTAGGTACCAGAGAAAAGTGACGTAAAACAACGTAATATGTCTACAGTAAAGAATTTCTGTACATGTAGATCTTATCTTTTATATGTAGGTCATCAAAGCTTACTTCTATATCATATCTTATTTCAAAATAACTCCAATTTGAAGTATTATTTTAATTATAAAATTCTATTCAGTATTAATTTTTATCCATATAGATGTAATGTACCTTTTATCAGTTGGTCTGGGGGAGCTTGTTGTCTATAAATGCGGATACTGCTACTGACCAACGTTAAGGGTTGGTATGTACCGTTCGCAGCGACCATTATATCTTACGCTGTATGACACATTCGTGTCGACCTCTTCGCTCCTATTGTTTCTTGTACTAACTGTACGAACGTTCGCCGCGTAACACGTTACATTACATCCGTCAATGCCGGTCAGTACAGTTCGAGAGGGTTAAGCTGAGCTTTGTATGTGTGTGGGTAATCACAAACAGTAGAGTCAGAAAAAAATCATCGAACACAAACATATCTATCAGTACAAGAGGTGTAGGCCGGTTGTTAAAAAGCAGAATAAACCAATTTTAGTCTGCATTCGCGATGCGTTGCGCTTGACGGCCAACCTAACACCTGCACTATGTATAAACAATTTGCAATAAAAATGCAAAGCTCAGCTTCGACCTCGCGGCCTGTGCATACCTTTAATGGTGAAAGACATTTATTTTCTCAAAAGATTTACAATTAATTTTGTTTATATTGTAACTTGTCGTATTTTATAAATAATATTTTTTTAATACACTCCAATTCACCTCACTGGGGATGCTTATTCATCGAAGAGCATGGACCATCGACCCTGCTCCCCTTATTCCTACGCACATTATGGCCTTGGCTATGTATTTACTATTTACTTTCTTTAAATATATTTTGAATACATGCACCAGCAGAGAGTGGTAATGTGCTTGATAAAATGTAATATACTATATTCTAATAATTTGTACGGTAAAATGTATATAAAACTGTAGCATTGCATCTTTACTAATGTATTTAAACAAATATATAATAGATATACATACTTATTATATAATATTAGCGAATTATTGCTTATATGTTATGGTTGTGTCATATAATTTTTAGTATAATATGAAGATATCAGTATACATGATTGATTTGTCAGTTTAAGTTTTAGAAAATAGATAAAATTTGATTTAAATCAGTGTAATGGAATAGTGATGTCCAATATTATCTATATTCGTAGATGTAATTATGTTGTATAAAGTACAAAATTGCAAAGTAAAGTATAGTTCTTTTTTCCTATTATTTAACGCCCAATGTTAATAACCAATCCTAATCCAAAAATTGCTACCATAGATTGAAATAGACAGAGATGGAGGTAGGCATGCAGGTTAGTGATTGGATAGATATGTCGGACAGTACGAGATAGACGTTAACTGGAGATAGGAGATACATTATTAATATTGGGCGTTAGTCGACATTATAATGATTTAACTTTTATAGAAATATTACGTTCAATATTTTAACGTCCACGTCGTGTTTAATTTTTTTTTATCAAGGAGGCCCAAAAAAACAGCACAAATATAAGTTTGATTTGTACATAACTCCTCAGGTATTTTATATACTTACAATAAAACAAAAACTATAAATGTTTGTATGGTTGCATAATATTTTACATGTGTACAAAAATATTAAATATTTCGACACAAATTAGTGTTATTTTTTTATATCCTTTTAGATGTATAATATATTGAAGATGTTTAAGACTAGTTTTATTTAACAAAAAAAAAGCAGCAGGGCAGGCAGGGGGAACCTAGTGTTAAAGCATTCCATTCTCCACTTTCTGCCGAATTCTGGAGGCATTGCGTGTCACACACAAGAAACTTCACACTTAAGAAAAATACTCTTGACCACTATCAGAATGTATCTCTTAGTGGTCAGAGCACGGATTCAAATTCCGCTACATTGAAATTTTTATGTTTTGTAAATAAATATTTGAAAAATCATTTGCTTAAGTAGGAGCAAACTCTGCAATGATTTTAGGTTTGTTGTAATTTTTTTTTGATTAATAAATTAATTACTAATTTTTAATAGTAATAGAATATGGGAATCATTTAGCAAGGTAGGCAGAGAGAGCCTTTTGTATAGATATTCCGTTATTTGTTTTCTGCTCAAGAGATGTAGAACTCTATGCTGCACTTGTCATGCCAAAGCAGGAAAATGGAAATAATTCATTCTCCCGAGTGGGGATCAATTCTGCAACTATCACATTTACAGTCAGATTCGGTCCCAAAGCCCACAATGGTCTTACTTAACAATTTTTTTATTATTTGTAATGTGAATAGGTACAACAGCATTCACATTGACATGTTGAGTGATGAAAGAAATTAATTATTATTCATTTTGTGCAAAAAAAGTCAGAATGTACTTTACACTTTATATATCAATATAAAGCAAAATAAGTATAAACATATATTTAGTATATAATTTTAATAATAAACTTATTTATGACAAATCATATTAATGTGAAATATTTTGAGTGACAAATCAAAATCATTTGAAAAGAAGAATATAAATTATTAAATGAAATTAATTAAAAAGTTAAATCTAGACTTTTGTTAAGAATAATCAACAGATCAATTTTCTAATCATCTTCATTTTCTAAATTAATATGGCTTCCAAATTTACCATACAATTGTGCTTTTAATTCACTCATTTGTGATTTTAGTTCTTCACATTTGACCTCTAATTCTTTTATTTCGTTTTGCTTTTTTTCTTTATTTACTTCCAATGAGTTCTGTAAAACAGTGTATAAAAAATTATGAAGATAAATAAAAAATGTATACAACTTGGACTCCATAGCGTCATTTTTACAATCATGCACTTTTGCATCTGCTCCACAATAGCCTCAAATCCAATTTGGGAAAATAAATTATTTAATATTTAATTTTTTTCACTCTGGTAACAAGGCAAATTGCTGTGTTGAGTATTTATTGCTACTCAACATGCAAAGTCTTGAAAAATCGTCAGAAAGTGGGCAACTGAGTGTCTCTACACTATGTACCCTCTGCCTGTCTTAACACTGTGGGATAAAGCATGATGTTAAAACAAACTATACTAATATTATAAACGTCAGGGAGTATCTTCAGTTAAATTAATTAATTTCAAAAATAATTGTTTTTTTTAAATTTTTTGCTTTTAATATTCCATTTATTGAGTAAGGCTTAAGCTATAAACATTGTCAATTGTTTGTCAGTGTAACCCACTGTAACTGAAGTCAACTTTGGGCAATTGGAATGAATCATGTGTCAAACACAATTCTTACGTTATTTTCATTTGACTTTGCAGGCAATGCTGTAGGCTAAAACTAATTTACACAAAAAACCTTTTATTATTTATTAAAAAATTGTTGCATGACAGTAAAATATAATACAAAAAACTATTATTATAATTATAAATATAAAAAAACATTGCGACATACCAATGTGTCTTCTAAACTTTGACAAAAAAATACTTCTCCAACAAGATAAGGTATTTTGTCAGAATCATCAGCAAGACTTAACTCTTCAACAGCTTCTTCAAAATTCTTCATATCATTTTGTTTTACTTTAAGCTCATCTTTAATGTCATCCACTTTAGCATTAAGTCGAGCAAATTTATTTATTTTTTGTTGATCTTCATATGAAATATGAACGTCTGAGTCCTATATAAAAATAAAATATATAGAAGTATGAGACTTCATTACACTAACACAAAATACTGATTTTATTTATGTAAATAGACAGAGTTATCGTGTTTCTTACAGGATTAAAGGTGCCTTTTCCAGATTTTGCCATTTTAATAAATTCTTAAATATTTTTTTGCAATATTTAAATAAATATTTGAATTTTTTTGACCAGACTGTGTTATAACCTAGAAAGTAGTAAATCTTTTCGAAATTGAAATTATTTGTTGTCAATGTCATTTAACTTCTTAATTTTTATTGACATTTGTAATTGTAAGATTGCCCGTTGCCAAATAGATAGAATATTTAAGTACAAATGAAGAACCGACTACTATTTAATAATGAGGGAAGAATAAAACAAATATATAAATGTAGGATTTTTTAAGCTTCTCGCTGTATCCTGCACACAATAGCGTATGCGTCATAATAATGTGCTTTAAAAGCGCTGTATTCGCATCCGTAGTTGACTTGTCTTTGGTAAAACTATATTGGTGGACATATACATGTACACATCTATTTCACCCCCCCGCCATGTATGTTAGCCGATTAAAAATTCAAAAATAAAAGAAGATATGATGTACTGAGATGTAGACAAAAAACGATGGTGTATGTAGGTACATATAATATATCACATACATTACGCTAAAAGGCAATGAGTCAAACATATAATACATCAACTAACGTAACCTGTTGTTTATATATTTTTGAAACCACCTACTAGGAAGAACATTCCGCAAAAGAACCCGTCATGTTATGAAAATGGTGATGCATCATGCATAATATGCTGAGATGGCACGCTTTAATAATGTTAAACAGGTATCTATTTTCTTTCACAACTGCATGGAGTTTGTGTATTGTCATAATATAATATTCTATTTACAAGTAAGATACATTTAAAAATTGGTTTGTTTTTATGTGGTCAATTCATCACTTGATTAATAATAACATTGAAATGTGAAAAAATTATAAACTACTTATATGGATAAAATATTATATGTAATAAAAAAACGAAGCCTAATGATTTGTTTTGTCCTATTCTTACGAGAATTTAGAAACCCGGTTAAATTTGAAGAGCTGTAAAAAACCTAGATAAATTAATTAAATTATCCAAATATGTAGTAGAAAACCCTATATAGGTAAGATTGTTTCGTTAAGATTATTATTTTATAATAAAATGACCAAAAAAAACTTTTTACTGCCAAAAGAAAATATATTCAAAAAAAGTCAGTTACTTTTGTTTATAATTTTTCTATTTTCCATTTTCAAAGTAATAGGAAAGTTGAAGACAACTTAATTTTTTTAAAAATACTAATTTATAAAATTTGCCGTAGTTCCGAGTTGCGAGTTTACGAGATAGGTACATCGCAAAAACCCTTTGCACCTCTTTTCCGGAGATGGCGGTCGGAGACGATCCCGCACATAAACCTAAGCTTATGCTAGGAGTACCCACAACATATTAAAAAAAAATCATCCTCTGGAAAACGCAGGCTAAGGTATAAAAACTGTAACATTTTAATGGATTATCAAGGCATTCATGTTTACATGTAAGTGTAGTGTAGGTACTGGGCGAATATCCGTCATACCTACTCTACTATACTATTACCATCTCGCGTCGGCCCCACCACGGCCGGTGCGCCTACGCCGACCCGCCGTTCACTTGGCGCACTCATATTCAGAACGTCAAAGACTACGCGCGCACAGCTTACAAATATAAATTAATAAAAACAACAGTATCGTGATGGAGAAGGAGCACCAGCCAGACTCCATGGCTACTATAACCATGAAACCGGAGTACCCGCCCTCTGAAGTATACAGTGCTTCAGAACCTCCGCCGGTATGTAATATAACTGCAATGTCAATTTCGTTATTGTGTCTGGGCACTTCCCGGTTTATTTTATTTTATCACAAATTGTGGCTTTAATTTTATTTCTTTTATTATCTTTTACGAATGTGACAGATCAATATATATTGTGTGTGTGTGTGTGTATGTCTTTGTTGACTATTAGTATTTAGATATATATATGGAATACGTACCTATATAATTAATTGGAAATATTTAATTGTCAATTGTGTACATAAAAGGTTAGAGAGTTCTATCTCTATTCTATATCGTAAATCGTGTAGGTAAGTTATATCGTAAAACGATGGGAAAGCGCCTTTCTCTCTGACAGCGGTTGTTAGGCCGCTGACGCGTAGCCGACCGTTTGTGGATCGGTGTTTAATGATACAGTACGGTCAACAAGTCGTGGCCGCCCTGAAGTTAGGTTTTCAGATTTTTTGCGCATTGTTCGCTCAGGGAGATAATAATTAAAAGTAAAAAAAAATCTAAGATCAAATCTGCGCAGCCATCTACAGCTAACTTCAGGACGGCCACAACTTGTTGACTGTACTGTAGTTATGTTATTGTATACTTCTTTGTCATAAGCTTTTTAAAGACAACGAGTAAGTTAGATATTTAAATAAGCAACATATTTTAACATTTACTTATTATATAAATTAATTTTAATTGTTCTTATAATTCAATGAAAATATATATAAAAATATAACAACATATATGACTAGATATAGAAATAGTGTTGGCATGCGATGAACCGCTAGTACGTGAGCGAGGTTCCAACTTGACCGGTTCTTTTCGTCATGTTATTCAATTAATGTTGAATATTAATGTGTGACTGTCAACATCGTCTTTTTCTTTGTAAAGTTAAAAAAAAACTATATCTATAACTTCATATGTTTCTGCGGGAAAAATATATTGAAGAAAATCTGATTTAAAAAATAATTCATTTTTCATATAAAACAAATATATTTGAAACATAGTGTCTTATTTAAATAAATATCTTCCTGAAGATAGTTGGTAAAGTAAAGCGGATGAGGTTGTCGCTAGTTAGTTTAACCTATTAGTGTGTTGCGAATCAACAGCATACACGAGATAAGATTTGTTTCTTTCTGAGAAGTATGAGATATGTGCCCATAAATGTGGGAGAATCATTGTTCTATTGTTCTTACTCATCATTATAATAACTATTATATAATTACAGTCGGTCACGCGAAAACACGACGCGATAAATCAACAACAATTTAGAAATGTTTATTATTTTTATGAAAACATATACAAAATAATGTTCTCAAAATAATATAAGTTGATTATATTACTTCTATAAAACAAATGAATAGTTTTAAAAAGCACTTAGCTCTGCAATGGTTCTATTTTCGAATATGTGTAATATTTAATTTTGGCAACATAATTCATTTTTTTTTAAATTATTCGTAACACGTACGTAGGTACGTATTTACATACATATGTACATATATCAAATGTATTAGAGAGATACATTAATAAATATACAAAAGAATACATATGCAATACGTATAAAAATATTGTGTTAAAAGACCAGGGAAAACCCTGTCCTGTATATACAAAATAAAAACGAAGTAGCGCAGTGGAATGAAATCGTTACCGACGACTAAGTTGACCAAGGCGCGCTGGACAATGGCGCTTGCGTCATACACTTCCACTTCAAACGACTCTAACAACTCTATAAAAACATTGTTTACCTTTAATATTTGTCTTTGATTTATGTACGTGAAAATAATTTAACAATATTTCAATACTTAATTTTTTATTTTTATTTTATTGATCATACAACGTATCTATAAACAGTCGGAGCTCGTTGATGTCTTTCGGTAATATTAAGAACTATATTTTATATTCTACTTCTAAGCTTCTTTTTAGCTATTCGCATTTAAGTTTTAATGGAAACCTTACAAAGAAGAGATCTTCTTAAGTAAGCAGCTTTGTAGTGTAAAATAATGTATAAACAAAACTAGGATGTGAAAGGAGCTGACATCAATTTTCTCCTTTCTTCATTATTGTACCGTTTATTCTTTTGTAATTTAGTTGGGTCAAATAAAAATTAGCTTTGTTTGAAAAAGTCCGTACCTACTTTGAATGGGCAAACGAATGAGGTGTCAAATGACCGCGAAGGTCTTGTGAAGCAATGAATCGTACTATGAGTATACTTAGGCATAAATATAGATCTTTTTAGAATTCAAAGGTGTATAAAAATTATATTTTAATCGTTGTCGTTGGTTAAAGATTGAATAGAGTTAATATTGATGTTACTTTTAGTCGTAAATATGGCACTATCAGTTTTATTTAGATCATTGGAGTATAAGGGAAAGTGTTCGAAATAGGTTAATGTTAATTTTTTATTCAGTAATAATTGTGGCAGAAAGTTGGGAACGGAAGTGTCTTAATGATACTGGAGAGTCTTGACAATATGGTCTCGGGTTCTTTCTGTACCCAGCTATGTGCATAGCAAGGATACAGTGTGAACCAAAAATATATGAAAACTATACCTACTTAATGACTGTACGTAATATAGATTTTTATAGAATAATTTTGTGATATAATTTCTTCGTTAAACGATCGACATTTGACCAAAATGTTATGTAACAATTTACCTCTAATAAAAGTGATACAAATTGCAATCTATTGTATGAAATCACATTCGATATAGTTTCGAAGTGACAGTTGCAATATCAATTATTTTTTATTATTGACATTAAACATTTAGATTGTTATACTCTCGATAGATTTTGTTTTCCAATGTGGAGACGCTTTCTCTATAGGTGCAAAGGTACTGTTTAGTAAACTGCATTAATAATTGTTAAAGTAAATACTATCATTTGTTAGCTACTTACCTAGCTAGCTAGCTTTCTATTCATTTATGTTGTAAAAACATATCTTATCTGCTTTTAAAGTTTAACCTTGTGATTTATTTTTAAACTGAGCTAAAAGAACTATTAATTTTATTGTGTCAAGTATTGCACTTTTCCCTGTAAATAATAATAATACATTTAGTACTCGTATGACGATTAGATACGTTATTACCTATAAATAGAGATGCACAGTAGTTTATTACGTATATAAACTATTTAACTATTATAGGAAAATATTATGGCCTTTCTGTGTTGAAATAAAAGCGAAATATTTTTTTAATTAAAGTGAATATTCTTATATTGGTATTGTTTGTATTTTTAATTTTATTTATTCCTTTTGTTTCTGTACAAGTATATTTGTATAGGTGATTACTGTAAAACAATATAAAACAATGTTAACTGGCATACGCAAGTTAATTAACGTAAATTTAAAAAAAAACCCTATCCACCAACAATCGTCGGATTTGAAACATAATATCCCACAAGCAAATAAGTTAGTTGCAGGTGTATGATATAAGCTTTTCGAGTGATATTGACATACTAGTGTAGCTATACAATATAAATATATGCTATACAAATATACATAGCTATTTAAATAATTAAACTAAGAAATATTATTTATTTGAATTAATATTTTGAAACAATATCTAATATTTGATAAATAATATTGATCCCTAGATTTTAATCAATTTACAAGAAATTTGAAATGTATCAGCATACTTGTGCTTCATATCTTT
Source organism: Heliconius melpomene melpomene (assembly GCA_000313835.2). Taxonomy (NCBI): domain Eukaryota; kingdom Metazoa; phylum Arthropoda; class Insecta; order Lepidoptera; family Nymphalidae; genus Heliconius; species Heliconius melpomene. The sequence continues at coordinate 1,488 of HE670471.1, read as the reverse complement.
TTATTTCTTAAATTGTAAATAGTAACATTAATATGTAACCTACCTTAATGCCTGTATTATTATAAATATCATCATATATACTAAAATAATGTTATATTTGGGACAGGCATACCGTCAGAGAATGTCATCTTCTGTGCAAATCGCGCGTATTGCGGCCCTGACGGTAGTGGCAGCGTCGTTCATCCTCGGCTCCTTCATCTTGGCATCAAGCTGGATATCAGCACGCGCCTCTTGCCATCAGTTGGAACAGCTCGATGCCATGCTTGACAAGGAACTGGCATTGGAGGGCAGACCATACGGAAATGATGGTTTAATGGCAGTAAGTATTTTTATGCAATATGTTTTTTTTACAGATTTTTTACGGTGTAACCGCATGTAGCAGGTCCATTAGCCTAGTTAGTGTTAAGACACTCCGCTACCTACTCGAGTAGGAATTAAGAGGGAATTTACAGTCACACACTTGTGCCCCTGCGTCACGACTGGTTTCAATATTTTTTTATTTTATTAATCGATAAAATAAGTTTTTGCTCTACTCAAATGACTTTGCAGGAATACACCTCATAATGTCTTCTATTGACAAGTAATCAATCGCTTATTAACAATAATAAGTGATAATATAATAGTGCTAGTATTATTTTTATAAAATCGAACTTGCTAGCAGTAATAATTTATATTTTATAGACGTTTTATAATAATATATAATTATTATTTTAAAATAGTTATATATTACGTATATTGTAAGTATAATACATATTTGTTAAGTCCAAACAAGTGGGGCGCCGTGTTGTCTTGATAAATATTTTTCTTACCTTTAAGCCTAAATGTTTTAACCACGCAAAATAAACATCCATCTGTTTATATGTCATTTAAGAAACAAAAGAATACTTTAAATAATATTAAATTTCTATAAAACTTTGGCAAATATTGTATAGGTAAGCATAACGATTAATTCATATTAGCTTTATTAATTGTAAAATAAAAAATTATATTAATCTAAACTTATATAATAAACTAGCGGACGCGCGCAGCTTCGCTTGCGTATTTAGGGGTGAATTCTAATAACCCATGAAACATGTGTTCGATTAAATATTTTTAAGAGTCTAAATTTCAAATTTTATAAAAATCAGTTGCGATTTAAAGATTTTTCCATACAAATTTTCAACCCCTTATTTACGCCCTTAGGGGGTGAATTCTAGAAAACCATGAAACACATGTTCAATTAAATATTTTTAAGGGTCTAAATATCAAGTTTTATAAAAATCGGTGGCGATTTAAGAATTTTTCCATACAAATTTTCAACCCTTTATTTGCACCCTTAGAGGGAGAATTCTAGAAAACGATGAAACACGTGTTCAATTAAATACTTTTAAAAATCTAAAATTTTCAAATTTTATAAAAATCGGTGCCGATTTAAAAAAATTACCATACAAACTTTGAACCCCTATTTTAACCCTTTAGGGTTAAAATTTTTCAAAATCCCTTCTTAGT
>HE670470.1:0-20154 GCA_000313835.2 Heliconius melpomene melpomene | reverse complement strand
TACGAGCCGGAGTACAATTACTATACTGACTATTACGATACTGAGTTTGCCCCCGGATTTACTTATGACTTAAATAATTTAAATACGACTTTTGAAAATAATTCTTTTGACTCTGAAGCACAAATAGGTGCAAATGAGCAGGACCAGCAGGATTTTCAAGAGGTTTCGAAATTACAAAAACCAAAATAGAATTAAATCTTCAGACACAAAGACAGCTTCCATATATACAGATAAGAAATCCTCCTTTAAAATTTTTAATAGACACCGGTGCTAATCAGTCTTTTATTAGTCCCGAAGCCGTCGAAAAATACTTCGCTCACTATCCACTACAATTTGATCCTTTCGAAGTAACCAACATACACGCGCCAAGTAGAAACGATTATTCTATTACATTGCCGTGTTTTGCGGAATTCAATGACGTTAATAATATCAAGTTATTCGTATATCGCTTTCATGAATACTTCGACGGGTTAATAGATTTGGATTTATTAAGAATTGGGAAGCTCGTATAGATTTGAAAGACAAAATTTATTTACAAAAAACGCATCCAACCCCATTCGAATGTATAAATCGTGTAATGTTAACTTGTACGAGGATATTATCCCTGCGGAGACTTCCAAAATTATGCGTGTTCCCGTCGACATTGCGGAAGGTGACGCTTTTATTAGAGAACAGACACTATGTAATTGCATTGTTCATGAATGCATTACTTCTGTGAAAAATAATCGTTGTTATTTAGAGATCGAAAATCCGACACCTAACGATATTATATTCTCGCTCGATCGTCCGGCTCACGCGGATTTATTTAACGTTGAGTGCACGAGTACTCAACAACTAAAGACTCGCACCCAAGACGTTATTTCACGCTTACGTACAGACCACCTAATCCAGAGGAAAAGGCTAATCTCGTAGCTCTTTGTTCCCGTTATTCCGACGTATTTTACATTGATGGTGAAAGATTAACTTTCACGAATAAAATTAAACACAGAATAAGAACTACCGACGAGGTACCGATCCACGCTAAGAACTACCGATATCCCTTTGTACACCGACAGGAAGTAAAATCTCAAATAGAAAAAATGTTAGACCAGGGCATTATTAGACCTTCCGAGTCCGCTTGGAGCTCACCTATTTGGGTAGTACCCAAGAAGGTAGATGCTTCCGGGAAACAAAATGGCGTTTAGTGGTAGATTTCCGTAAGCTTAATGAAAAGACGTTAGATGATAAATACCCTATCCCTAATATTAATGATGTTCTTGACAAATTAGGGAAATGTCATTATTTTACCACCCTTGACTTAGCTAGTGGATTTTATCAAGTAGAAATGGATCCCCAAGATGTATCGAAAACAGCGTTTAATATCGAACATGGGCATTTCGAATTTCTTCGTATGCCTATGGGTTTAAAGAATTCCCCTTCAACTTTCCAAAGAGTAATGGATAACGTACTCCGCGGACTTCAAAATGAGATATGTTTAGTCTACCTTGATGATATTGTAGTATTAGTACGTCGCTTCAAGAACATATGGTTAATCTCGAAAGGTTTTAATAGATTACGGGAATCTGATTTCAAAATACAAATGGATAAATCTGAATTTTTGAAGTTAGAAACTGCCTATCTCGGTCATATAATAAGTGGAGAAGGTGTCAAACCAAATCCAGATAAGATCAAGGCCATTGAAAATTATCCATTACCTAAAACTAGTAAAGAAATTAAACAATTTTTAGGACTATTAGGATACTATAGGAAATTCATCCCGACTTTGCGCGCCTAACGAAACCCATGACAAAATGCCTAAAGAAATCCAATAAAATTATACTAGACTCTGAATATACTAACTGTTTTGAGAAATGTAAAACTCTACTGACAAATGACCCTATATTGCAATACCCAGACTTTACAAAAGATTTTATTTTGACAACTGACGCTTCAAACGTAGCTATAGGCGCCGTTCTTTCTCAAGGCCCCATAGGTTCCGATAAGCCTGTCTGTTATGCTTCTAGAACTTTAAACGACAGCGAGTTAAATTATAGCACAACAGAGAAGGAACTTTTAGCTATTGTATGGGCAACTAAGTATTTTAGACCTTACTTATTCGGAAGAAAATTCAAAATTTATACTGACCACAAACCTTTACAGTGGCTAATGAACATGAAAGAACCAAATTCCCGCCTTACGCGTTGGAACTTAAATTGAGTGAATATGACTTTACTGTATTATATAAAAAGGGTAAATTAAACTCAAACGCAGACGCTCTTTCCCGTATCGAAGTTCACACAAAAGAAGCATTATCTTTAATAGAGGAAATAGATGAGCTTAATTCTTTATTCGGTAATCCATCAGAAACTGTTCTGGGCCAAGCTAACTCTTCTACAGAGACAGTTCACACGAGTACGGAAAACCCTATCCTAGAAATCCCGATAACTGACGAACCACTCAATAAATTTCACAGACAGATCTATTTTTATCTTGTGACTGACGTTAAGAGACGACCTGTAGTTACAAAGCCCTTTGACACTCATACGCGTATTAGTATTCAATTATCTGAGTCAAATTTAGAAGAAGATGTGATAAATGCTGCTAAAGAATATATTACCCCAAAAATAAAAACAGCTATTTTAATAAATCCTCCCCTGGCTATGTATTCAATTATACCAATCCTGCAAGATAAATTTAAGAGCTCCTCCTTTAATCTCGTTCTAGCTAAAAAAGAATTAGAAAATGTCAAAGAATATTTGCGTCAACAGGACATCATCCGTCATTATCACGATGGTAAAACGAATCATCGTGGTATCAACGAATGCTATTTAGCTTTGTCACATAAGTATTACTGGCCTAAAAATGAGAGAACAAATAACAAAAATTTATTAAACGAGTAGTACTAACTGCGGCCAAAGCCAAATATGACAGAAACCCGATTAGACCACAGTTCAATGTTGTTCCACCTGCTACCAAACCATTTGAGATAGTTCATATGGATTTATTTACGGTTCAAAGCGAAAAATATATCACTTTCATTGACGTTTTCACTAAATACGGTCAAGCTTACCATCTTCGTGACGGCACAGCTTTAAGTGTTCTGCAAGCTTTATTACAATACAGTACTCATCATGGCATACCTATGACTGTTATTACCGACAATGGGACTGAATTTACTAACCAGTTATTTATGGAATTTACTCGACTTCATAAAATTAACCACCACCGAGTGTTAGCTCATTCGCCTAACGACAATGGTAACATAGAACGATTTCATTCAACCCTTTTAGAACACCTAAGACTTCTCAAATTAAATCCAATAATCAATCTTATACCCTATGCTATAATAGCATATAATAGCTCCATACATAGTTTCACCAGATGTCGCCCTTTCGACCTATTGACTGGACATTTTGACTAGGGATTGTACGGATATAGACATAACGCAACAACTATTGCAACAATACACTCAAGTTCATAGGGATAAAATGAAACAAGTCTATGACATTATTAACTCATCCTCACTTGAGAATCGCACTGGATTGATAGAAAAAGAAATGTAAATCGCGAACCTGGAAAAGAGTACGCGCCCCAGCAATCAGTTTTTATAAAGAACCCCCTTGCTAGTCGACAAAAGACTGCTCCACGATATACTCATGACACCGTGTTAGCCGACTTACCAGTTCATATTTATACTTCTAGAAAACGTGGCCCCATAGCAAAATCAAGATTAAAACGAGTTCCTAAAACAGCTAATTTGTTACAGGATTCTCCTAATAATAACTCTCCCAATGACTCAACTTCAGGAGATAAAACTCGAGAGCCTTAATGACGGACCAGGGCTATTACCTTTCAAACTCGGATCCATGAAACTAACTACTCATCATCATACATTCATACAGTATGTAAAATTGGATGACATCGAAACCAACATCCACTCATTAGAGATTCAACTGCTTGACTGTAAAATCGCATGAGTAATATAACATATAACTTGTATGAAATTCAAATTAATTACCTTGCTAACAAGCTTGGCAATATTGTAAAACAATTACATTCTTTAGAGCCTAGTAGAGTAAAAAGAGGTCTTATAGACGGTTTAGGTTCTATGATAAAAAGTTTAACCGGTAATTTAGATCACAATGATGCGTTGAAATATAATGAGGCAGTTAGAGTATTAGAAAGTAATCAAGCAAAATTAGTATCTGAGTTTAACAGTCATATCAGCCTGAGCAAAGAGTGGATGTTGAAACATGGAAACGTTATTAGTCAGATAGTAGATAACCAGAATAGGATCAATAGTACTTTAGAATTAATATTACAGGATAAAGCTATAAGTGACGACAGCTTGGCGAAATACGCAAAGTTTGCCCAACTTTTAGAACTAGTTAGTAAAAATATAGAAGATTTATCTTTAGAATTACTTAGAATAGAAAATAGTCTAGCGTTCATACATGCTTCTAGTACACATCATTCAATGATAGATATTGAAGTATTAGAATCTATGATCTTAAAGTTAAAATCAATTTACTCGGAAGAGCAGGTATTAGATTTAGAACTTAGGGAATATTACAATATTATTAAACCAGCGTCGTATTTTGTGAACAAACAAATAGTTTTTATATTTAAATTTCCAATTTATTCTAAGGAAACTTACGAATTTTATAAATTATCAGTAGTACCGAATAAACATAACCATGCCCTAATCCCACCTTTCCCTTTCCTGGCAACAATCGAGTTATCATTCGTGTACATGGAGGCTGAATGCCCGAAGGTAAAAAACTGGTATCTTTGTGAGAAGGAAATTGATCATCAGATCCGCACCAAATCAGATTGCATTCAGGAATTGATCACCAATCAAGTCATACAAGAAACTTGCGAATTCACTTCAGTCACCTTAACCAAAGCGGCAATGGAGAAGCTCGATGATCAACACTACACCCTGTCGTTTCCTCAACAAACGAAAGTACAATTAATCTGTAATCAGAAGGACTACACGTCGTTACAAGGAAGTTATCTGGCTACAATTCCTTATGGATGTCGTTTGAAATCAGAACAATTCACAATAACAAATGATTACAATGAAATCAAAGGACAACCCCTAAAACTAATGAAAATACCCTATCAAGACGAAAAGCAATCTAACAAAGTAACTCACATTCATCTTACCTCCAAGGACTGCATAATATCCAAGACCAAGTTATGATGATCCAGACTGCTATACAAGTCGACGAAGTACAAGAAGAAGCCTTGTACCATACTACAATACCGTTCTACAGTGTACTATTGAGTGCAGGCGTACTCGGAGTCATCGTCGCAACTCGACGTTACTTATGCAAACGTAATAAGATTGTGAAAAAGGAGCAGCAGCCATCGCACGAGATCCTGCAAACACCTAGCAACCCCGAGAATATTCCGGCAACATTTTCCCTAAACGTGTTAAAATAGTTGCCATTCTATGGGGGGAGGAATTACATAAGATTGCTGTATGAAAAGCGCCAACGTCGAACTTCCGTTAGTTTGTATTTAGTACAATAAATTGTCTTTTCAGCAATTGCGTAATGTTCTTTTAATTTTAATAAATAATATTTTTTGTAAGAATTGACCATTCCATACTCCCACATCGAAGTGGAATCGTCATTCGTAGGGTTAATTTGTATTAAGTTTTAATAGAATTAAAGTTAATTTTTAAATCATTTCGGTTTTTTTTCAATCCTCCGTCTGTCGCAAACGTAATTTACCACTCTCGTAGTTTTGAATGTTATTATTAGTGTTTTTTCTAAATTAATAATGTTTTTTCCTATATAAATAAGTAATTACATTAAATAATAATTATAAATAGATTTGGGTTCCGATTTAGATAATAATTTTCGACTTTATATCGTATTTGTATAGTGTACTATGATTTGCCGCATTAATCGATTTTTTATATAATAGTAACTTCCGTATAGTAAATTTTATTATTAATTATTGTTTGTCATAGTTTTCTGTAACAAAATAACAGATTTGTATATTCCTAATGTGTGTAAATAATTAATGAGAGATATTTTATCGTAATTACTTGTGTGAATTTCGTCATACTTTTCGTGTTTTTTGTAATTTTCTAATAGATAATAGTTCAATAGTATATTGTGTTATATATCGTTTGATAGACATTTTCGTGTAACTTCTAATAGATAATAGTTCAATAGTATATTGTGTTATATATCGTTTGATAGACATTTTCGTGTACCTTTTATATATGTAAACTCTAGATCTCTCGTATAAATAGTTATTAAAATATGAATGTAAATATGTCATAGTCATAGTGAAAATTTTGGTTAAATAAAGACAAAACGGCTCGGTGACTCTCGGCTCTTTTTACCGTTATTAGCTCAAACCGCCTCGCGTATAAAAGGCGCGCGTCGGGCGGCACAGAGTCACAGGGCGGCAACCAACAGCGAGCACAGCAACAAGCAAGGAAACAAGGAACATCGGAAACAAGATACAGTTAAAGAAGCCGACAGTCACCGACTGTTATACCGTTATCAAGATCGTGTTTCATTATCCTGTTTCAACCTCCTGTTTCAACGTTCTTATCAGAACGTCTGACAAGAACGTCTTGGGGTCTCAGCGTACTCCGTGTTCTCATGATCTGGAACCTATAGTGTGCAGGGCGTCGGCGGCTCATTCACTTGAGTTCCGCCCGTCCGGTACATATTCATTATCACACACTCATCCTTACAGGCTAATGTCGTAAAGAAATTGTCAAGAAAATTAGGACAAGAAGATTTCAAGACTCATGTTACATTCGATAAATTTTTTTGCGACTTTTCTCTCATGCAGTACTTGTATGAAAAAAATATTTATGCCACTGGAACAGTGAGATGAAATAGAGAAATTTCACCTAACATCATAAAAAATAACACAAATAGAAACGGCAGAAACAAAAGCCCAAAGTTGAAAACAGGTGAGTTAAAGTGGAGAACTAAATAAGATGTAGCATTTACTGTTTGGCAAAATACTAAAGAGGTTTTATTGTTGACAACTGCATTTCATCCTAAAGTAGAAGTAACATCTATACAAAGAACGCAAAAAAATGGCACCAGGGAGACTGTACATTGTCCTAGGGTTGAAGGGGACGTATGCCGTCGGAAGGAGAAGTAAACGCTGGTGGTTGCGGATATTCTACTTCTTGGTGGACGCAAGTTTGACAAACTCTTTCATTTTATATTCCCTAACATCAAGAGTAAAAAAGCTTACCAACTTAGAATTTCGGGTGGCTGTTGCCAGAGGTTTAATTGGTGGCTATAGCAGCAGAAAAAGAACATCAAGCTTGCCTACATACAGCTGCAAGAAATCACGCATAGCATGCCCAGAGGTATATCAAAAAAGTGTAAATGCTGTACCTGAAGAACTGCGGTTTGTAAACGTAGGTGACCATATGCCGGCAGAGTTGGAGACTTGCCGAAGCTGTAAATTGTGCAGCACAAAGGTCAAAGATAAGCGTAGCAAAATAAAATGCAGTAAGTGTAATGTCCCTCTTTGCATAACGCCTTGTTTTGCACAATTTCACAGAACACAATGTCACAAATTTAGCTTGCATGTGAGTCTGTTGATGGGTAATGGGAATATTTTTACCACCTATTTTGCCAAAACTTCCGAAATAATTAGTGTTTTTCTTTCAGTGTTTTATTTTTGTTATATGAATAAAAACATGCCAAAAATATAAGCGTAAGTTATTTTATTCCTCTGAATCCTTCTGCCTTATAAAGGGTTAACAGCATTTATTAATAAACATTGTTACTTTTAATTTAATTAACAAAGTCAGATCATTAAAATACTAGTCAAAGGTTTATAATTTGTACTTACATGTTTTACTGTGTCCTTTTTCTATTTGGTAAGAATTGCTTTAATTTAAGGTTCTATTGTAAACAATTCCAGGTGATAACATTTATCTCCCATAATGCCTGAAGAAAAGGAATTCAATTATTGAAAACATCATATAGTATAGAACATGTGAAAGATAAAGAGAATCACGTAGCAGATGCATTAAATGTAATTCAAATATTCCATACGAGCTCGGATTCATTACAAGCTCATTGTGGGGAGGAAATATCGTTAGACAGTACACCAAATGAAATGGGAACAGAAAAATCCTGTAATTACTGAGTCCAATTCACTGCTTTCAGACAATAAAACATTAAGTAATACAATACATTCATGCCAACAAGACAGTGATAGTGGCATACCAATTATTCACAGTTATCCACCGAAACGTTTAAGACGTTCATTTCAGAATTAAAGATGGATACCTGTGTTACAAGTACTTCCGCCGGCAAGTACTTAAGGCGATGAAAGATATTCTTTCTAGTACACATCGGAGAGATGACGACATCGTCCTACCAGTTTTCGACCCAACTGCGAGCGACCTTGGTGCTGAGTCCTGGTGCAACAACCTCGAAACACTCTTCAGGGAATTCGGGTGGAGTAGTATTGCTACCGTCGCTAAGGCAGGTAAAGCCTTAAAAGGGTCTGCACTGTTATGGTTCGAGACTTGGGATCCCGAAGAAGGTCGTTCTTGGGAAAATATACGTAGGGAGTTAACAGCTTTATTCCCTGAGAAGAAAATCTTACAGAAAAGTTGCAAAAGGCAGCGTTGTATACTTCTGACTCGGCCATTTCCCATTGCGAATATGTTAGTGTGTTAGCATATTCGTGTAAAAGTGGGTAGATTTAGGTGAAAAAGAATATAAAAGCAGTGGAATTGTGTCAAACGGACACAGTTGCATGTAGACGGAAGCCCTGATAGGAAGGTATCTAGTGTGTAGTGTTGGTATTGATACGTGTCACTTATTGTAATTACGTGGAACCTCTGTCCGAGTACGTTAAAAACATATAGACGGTATGTATTTTTATGTGTTTATTTTAAAAACGTTAACCGCTTCCGTTTTCTAACATCAGTGATTACACAAAAGTTAGACAGTAAAACGTTCCGTGAATGGGAGGAATATAAAGGCCGTCTTGATAAAAATTGTAAAATATTGTTTTCGACTTTTTTAAATTTTCTCAGAGAACGAGCTGATTTAATAGAAACTTTAGAACTTTCGAATCCTTCTGTCTTTAGCCACACAAATGCTAAAAATGTAAAAGTTAAAACAATGACTATACAAGATGGAAATAATAAATATAAAACAACTGATATTAATTCTAAATTAAATTCTATTTCTATTAAATCTAAATTATGTCAAAGGTGTAACGGTGACCATAAACTAAGTGTTTGTCCTCACTTTTTAGCATTGCCTAGAGATGCTCGCTTGCAAATTTTGCCAAGTTATAAAGTATGTTTTAACTGTTTTTCTTCAGGTCATTATGCTAATAACTGTAAAAAGGCAGGATGTAAAATATGTCGTCGTAAGCACCACACGCTTGTTCATGTTACAGAACACTTCAAGTCTAAACCCGCGTCAGCTACTGAGGCCGCCGTGAATATTAACGACAATAACAGTGGTACTAATGCATCGCCCGAGCTTACCGTTATCTGCACATGTTAAACAAGGCTATATTTTGCTTTCAACGGCATTAATAAAAGTAGTAGGTAGGAATCAAACGTTACACACAGCCCGCGCTCTTCTTGACAGTGGCAGAACGTCGTGTCTCATGACTGAGGAGTTCCACGAGAAATTAAGTTTATCGGCTTGTACTGTAAGCAGCACAATCGCGGGAATTAATAATGCATTGTCCACTATTAATAAACGAGCCGTCGCGTCGTGTCAATGAATGATAATTTTAGAGCAAATGTTAACTGTTTCATTTTAAATTCTATTACTGACAACGTTCCGAGTACGCACGTAGATTTGCTAGGAATTGACATTCCTAAAAACATATGATTGGCTGATCCTGATTTTAATACATCTGGACCTATAGATATGTTACTCGGTGCTGATATCTTTTGGGACTTGTTAGGATTAGGATTGTCTCAAATGATAAACTTAGGAACAGGGCAGCCCATTCTTTATGAGACTAGGCTTGGCTGGCTTGTGTCTGGCCCGACTAGTGTTATCATCGATTTAAATTATATAAAAAATAAATGTCATGTTTCTAAACTTATTTCAGATGATGATAATGAAAAATATAATAATAATATACAACAGCTACTTACACGTTTTTGGCAATTAGAAAATGTTAATACCAGATCTCATTATTCTTCTGAAGTAAAACAGTGCGAAGAACATTTCGTAAAAAATACTGTGCGTCTAAAAAACGGACAATTTTGTGTGAGGATTCCTTTAAAATATTCTCCTGAATTACTAGGAGAACCTTCATCTCGTGCCAAACATTGCTTTACTTCATTAGAACGTAGATTTAAATGCAAGCCTAAATTTAGTAAAATGTATAAAGACTGTAACATATGCTTGAATATGATCAGTTAGGTCATATGTCTAAGTGCGACAAGGTTGTTGTAATGATATCTAAAATAAAAAGAAAAATAAATAAACAAACGACTGTTTATTAGCTGTCATTGAAAAGAGACGTTGTTTTATTATAGGTTATGGGCCCGCGCTCATAATTTTCGCGATTTTGTAATTTTAACAAGAATTTTGCAGAGTTCGCAAGTGTTAAAGGATAATTACAAGACGATTGAACTGTGTTGTGCAGATTATAGCAGTGTATATTCCTATCGAAGTCTAACAATGTCGACGAACTATCTTGTGAATGTACCTAAGCTAACGGGGCGTAATAATTACAGTGGATGGTGTTTTGCGGCAGAAAATTTCTTAATCTTGGAAGGCACGAAGCACTACGTGCAGCCAGAGGGAGGAGGAGGAAAAGAAATAAAAACTGCAGATGACGAAAAAACAAAAGCAAAATTAATAATGACAATTGACCCGTCTCTGTATGTACATGTAAAAAATGTTAAAACTTCGAGTGAATTGTGGAATAAGCTCTAACAACTTTTCGATGATAACGGATTTTCACGTAGAATAAGTCTACTAAGGAATTTAATTTCGATTCGCCGAGAGAATTGCAATTCGATGACGTCATACGTGACGAAGATTATTGATACTGCACAGAAGCTTAGCGGAACAGGATTTGAAATAAATGACCAGTGGACAGGATCATTGCTGTTGGCGGGATTGCCTAATCGTTTCTCCCCTATGATTATGGCAATAGAGCACTCCGGAATACCTATAACAGCATATTCCATCAAAACGAAATTGCTGGATATGGATTTGGCAAGTCATGATGAGAGTGAAGTTAATGGTGCTTTTGCAATTCTATATAACTATTTATATGCATTTACTATTTATATGCATTTACTATATAACTATATAACTATTTATATGCATTTACCTAAAGGTTTTACTGAAAGAACAGAAAAGGGTCAAGTACTTAAATTAAAGGAAGCAATTTATGGGCTCAAACAGTCCTCAAGAGCGTGGTACAGGAAGGCAGATGAATGTTTGTTAAGCATAGGCTATTTTAGATCTAAAATAGAACCATGTATGTATACTAAAATGTAAAGTCAGTCGAAAACTATTGTAGCATTGTTTGTCGATGATTTTTTTATTTTTTCTAATAACACTAATGAGACTAAGTATTTAAAGCAGGTTCTTGCTAGTCATTTCAAGCTTAAAGAGTTAGGTGAAATAAAAAAGTGTCTTGGTGTCAATGTTACTGTTGATAAATGTAAGAAAACAATAACATTAAGTCAGAGAGTGTTACGTTCCCACACAACCCGGGAATCGCTGACCTAGGACCACCCAGAACATGTCCCACAACATTACCCATAATTTCATTTCCAATTAATACATTGCATAATTCTCTTAAATCTTAGAATTGTTATTTGAATCCCCGCACCTGCAGTTATAATTAAAATTAAAATTAAACGTAGAAATAAAATTCATTCTTGTCTCCGACTTTGAGCAAGTCTCACCTTTGTAACCATAAGTTCATTTTAATAAAGTATTTTTAATCAAAATCGTTTTTTTTTGGATCCTACGCTGCCACCGTACATAATTAGAGATTATATTGATCAGTTATTGCATAAATTTAACATGACACAATGTAAACCTGTTCAGACTCCAATGGAAATTAAGTTAAATGTATCCAAGAATGAACATTGTGTAAGTAGTTTTCCATATAAACAAATAATTGGAAGTCTTATGTATCTTGTAGTTTTAACTAGGCCAGATATTGCATATGCAGTTGGATATTTAAGTCAATTTAATAATTGTTATTCTTATGAACATTGTGCATATGTAAAGCGTTAGTAAAATCTGGTCAGATATAGTTAGTAAATTACCGCAAATTAATACAATCAAAATTCCACGTTGCGTCATTATTGATAGCTTATGCGTGCGTGTCTGTATGTCCGCAGTGTTAATGACAAGGGTGAGGTATTAGTGCGTTTATTATTAGCTTAAGGTCGCGTTGCACCACTTAAACCGACAACTATACCAAGACTTGAACTCTGTGGCGCCTTAGTAGGAGTACGCATTTATTAGAAGGTTAAGGTCTCGTTAAGGCAACCAAAGCGCGTGTATTTTTGGACCGACTCCACAATCGTTTTGGGTTGGTTGAAGATGCTGCCTAATAAGCTTGAGCCTTTTGTTCGCAACAGAGTTGCCCCAGGATGATGAAAAAACTAGAGCGAAACTAATTCTTACGATTGATTCTTCATTATATGTGCACATTAGAAATGTTTCTACTACAAAAGAATTATAAGACAAACTAAAGGCTTTAGTTTATGATTCCGGATTTACGAGAAGAATTAGCTTACAACGAAATTTAATTTCTATTAGATTGCAAAATTGTGGTTCCATGATTGCATATGTGACACAAATAATAGAAACAGGGCAAAAGTTGTGTAATACAGGATTCCAGTTAAACGACTACCTGGAAAATATGCCCCCATGATAATGGCCATCGAACATTCCGGTATTCAGATAACAACAGACGCCATTAAAAGTAAGTTACTTGACATGGAAACCAGAAACGGAACGAATGGAATGAACGATGAATCGAATGGCGCTTTGGCTATTAGTAATAAAGGTTGGCAGCATTCATCGACGACCAGGAAGTCTATGGTAAATAGAAATGGCGGCAATCATGGCGGTCAACATGGAATGACATTGACAACAAAAGCTAAGAAAGAAATTAAATGTTATCGATGCAAACAAATAGGTTATAAGTCACAATGTACGGTTGAAGTGTCGAATAACAAAGGAAATGAACGTAAACAAACAAATGCGTTCAGTGCGATCTTTCTAAGCGGAAACTTCAACAATCAAGATTGGTATGCTGATTCTGGAGCCAGTGTGCACTTGACGCCAAATAAACAATGGCTGAAAAATATTTCTTATAAAAAGGAAGGTCAGACCATTATAGTAGCCGACAAAACAAAAGTGCCAATCACGTGTTCCGGCGATATAAAGATTTCTACCACAGTTAATGATTGCAGTTTTGATGTGGACATAAAAGATGTGTTTTGTGTACCGGAATTGACAACTAACTTACTTTCGGTTAGTCAATTAATTCACAAAGGGAATAATGTTGTATTTACTACTAATGCCTGTGAAATATATAATCAGGAAGGTACGCTGGTGGTTAAAGCATTATTAAGAAATGGAGTTTACAAGCTACAACTTGAAGAAAATATATCTGCAGCAGCAATCATATCTGGTGAGCTCTGGCATCGTAGGCTGGGACATATAAACAGTGAATGTTTGAATAAAATGAAAAATACAGTTGATGGGTTAAACTTAACAGAGAAAGTTGACATTACAAAGTCTACGTGTACTGTGTGCTGTGAAAGTAAACAAAATAGACTACCTTTTACTCATATTGGTAAGAGAAGTACAGAGGTATTGAATATCATTCATACAGACATATGTGGTCCTATGGAGTGCCATTCTATTGGAGGTTCTAAATACTTCATTTTATTTATTGATGATTTTAGCAGAATGATAGCTATTTATTTTCTAAAAAAAAGAGTGACGCCTTGAAATGTTTCAAAGAATATAAAGTGTTAGTTGAAAATCAGACAAATAAAAGTATAAGAATTATTAGAAGTAACAATGGAAGAGAATTTTGCAATGCTGAGTTTAATGATTACTTAAAGAATTTTCTTGCATTTTATCTTAGCTTTAAGAAGAAGAATCTTAGCTTTATTGCACGCAGAGGCAAACCCATGTAAGGAAATGGACAATGTTGTTTTTAAACAACATCACAGATAAAATTGACCTTCTTTTAATTTCTTGTTAATTTTGACAAATATCTTTTCGTTCTTATTTGAACGAATTTTGTACTTTTTTTAATGTTGGCACTATCCAATATTTTTATGCATTGAAAATAAGTTAATGTCAAATGTCACTTTGAAGAAAACTTTTCTATTGGCGCGAAACTAAGTTTTGTAGCTGTGTTCGGACTTAGATAAAATATAATGTAAGTATATAACATATTTTTATTTGCTTGATTATATCTTCAATTACATGTTCATGTTGTAAAACATTGAAAATCACTTGTTGCTACTGTTGAATTAGGCGAAATCTGGTATGTTGTAGGGAAACTACAATGCGCACTGCCTGCTAAATAAATGCATGTTTGGTGAAGGATTTTTATTTTGCTTTTCAGCATGCCGCGATTACTAGAAAGCGAAATTACAAAGTATTTAGAAACTCTTGAAGATTCAGAAGATGGCTTAGACGGGTCAGACTCCGAAGTAGAGGATGAAGGTCACTATTATCAAACAGCTCGAGATGTTCTTCGAGACCTTGAAAATAGTGATGAAGGTGAGAATGCCCAGTCTGATGAAGTGGATGCTGATCCTCCTCTCGTAATCGACAACGATGAAAATATGCCAGAAAATAGGAGGGTATTTTGGAAGCCGAAGAAGCAGCACCCCAGAGTAGATCACAATGGATTTCTAAACGATCTCTGGTTTGGCGAAAACGGAATCTTGTTACTGCTGGAGACAGCCTTATTTTTAGGGGAGAAACTCAGATAACGAAAGCATAGATGTCTTGTAACACGCCGTATGATTTTTTTTTCATTTTATTTTACATCAGATCTAAAAAAGCAAATTGTAAAATTCAAAAAATTCAAAATATTCTTTATTCAAATAGACTTATAACAAGCACTTTTGAATCGTCGAATGAACATATGAACAAAAAGCTACCACCGGTTCGGAAGGCAGTTCTGCTGAGAAGAGCCGGCAAGAAACTCAACAGTTGCTCTTTTCAAAATCGATGGTACAATCTATTACATTTGCTGGCAGCTATCCTGCATTACATTCAATAGACATTAATTCCATACATGTTTGTCCTCTAAATATTCTTGAACAGTGTAATAAGCTTTGTCAAAATTTTTTTTACTGATATTTAAAATTTTGGAAGTGGCAAATCTAGAATACACTGTGGAATTTTATTATATACACGTATACTCAGACCCATAAAAGATTTATTAATTTTTTGGAGGCGAAAACTTGGAGTAACAATCTTATCTTTATTTCTTGTTCCTATCGTATGATTGTCACTATGTTTACTATGACAATGTATATTTTGTCGGACAAAGAGAATATTATAGTATATAAATTGGGAAGCAACTGTAAGAATACCAGCATCTTTGAAAACATCTCGCAGAGAATCTCGCGCTCTTAGTTTATAAATATATCTTACGGCTCTTTTTTGGAGGATAAATATTGAATTTATGTCTGAAGCACTGCCCCATAGCAGCATTCCATAAGATAAAATACTATGGAAATAGCTATGGTAGACTAGTCGAGCAGTGTCAACGTCCGTCATTTGTCTTACTTTTTTAATTGCGAACGCGGCAGAGCTGAGTTCATCTGCAAGTGCTTCCAGATGAGCGTTCCACTGGAGTTTGGAATCTATAGTAACACCTAAGAAAATAGCTGATTCCGACACATTAAGAAGTTCTCCTTTAATTATTAGATTAAAATTATGTTTTTTAACATTTTGTAAAGCAAACTCGATGCATTTCGTTTTTTTAGCATTTAACATTAGATTATTAACATCAAACCAACGAAGAATATGCGATAATGCAATATTCACATCGTCATAGTTTATTTTGTTTCTATCAACCTTAAATATTAAAGAGGTATCATCCGCGAAAAGTACAATATCACATAGGTTCTTCACATAAAAAGGTAGGTCGTTAATATAAAGAAGAAATAAAAGGGGACCAAGAATGGATCCTTGTGGAACGCCCATCTTTAGAGGAGATCCAGATGATTTTACATTATTTATACTAACCTTCTGGATTCTTTGGTTTAAATATGAGGCAATAAGGTCAAGGGCAGTATCCTGTATACCATAATGTTTTAGTTTTAACAACAGAGTTACATGGTCTACGCAATCAAAGGCTTTGGATAAGTCACAAAACACTCCAATAGCATTTTGTGACCTCTCCCATGCGTCATAAATGTGCTTTAGGAGTGCGGCACCCGCATCCGTAGTGGACTTACCTTTGGTGAAACCATATTACTCACTATGGAAACAATTGTTAATATTTAAGAAAATTGTGAGCTGGTTGAACATTATTTTTTCAAATATTTTACTTAAGGATGGCAAAACAGAAATCGGTCTGTAATTTCCAGGCTCCACTTTTGTAAAGCGGCACTATTTTGCTATATTTCATTAAATCAGGAAAAGTACCGGATTCTACACAATTGTTAAAAATTAAAGCAAGGTAAGGAGCAATATTAGGTATAATTGAATTAAAAACTTTAACAGACATGCCCCATAAGTCACCAGTTTTCTTTAAATTAAGGCTTTTAAAAGTTTTGACAATTTCCTCTGGTGACACATTCTTAAACACAAAAATAGAAAATATTAGCATATAAATTGAGTAAAGCAAAACTTATAACCTGACAATTTAAAACAAGAATAAACTGACGTGTCTAACAGATTCTAGAAACGACTGAAACAATTATAAGTATTCGATTTGCTTCAGAACGAGACATTGCATGTTGAGTAGCGAAACTCAATATTTCGCTTTATCCTATTTCGCTTTACTAGAGCTGTAAAATTAACTTAATAAATTTCCTTTATTACTAAACTTCTTAATCAAACCCGTAGCCGCCAAAAGCTTCAAATTTATGTAATTTTATTATATTCATATGATATTTAACAGGGCGACAACGTAAGCATAACTTGCCTGGCGGGCGCCGGTCGCGTGCACGGAGCGCTGGGATTCAGTTGGGCGAGAGAAAGATCACTGCTGCCGCTAGCACCGGGAAGAGAGGTCTGGGAAGACCTGTACCCTGCTGGAAGTGTACTGAAGTTGTATAATGTTCAGGTTTGTCTATCATATCTGTTTAGTTCTAAGCCTATGCGTTGAATAATTTTGAAGTCATATTGAAATAAAATATCTATACTTCCTATATCTTATAAAACAAAGTCGCTTTTCGTGTCTGTCTGTTGTTTCTAACTCTTCTTCTTCTAAACCACCCAACGGATTTTTATGCGGTTTTCCCCATTAGGTCGAGTATTTTTCGTAGAAGGTTTATATATAGTTTATTATTTGTACATTCTTATGTAAATTAACATAAATATGATAAATATGTATAAAGTCCTACCCGTTGAGACACTTTCGCGCATGCGCTGCTTTTATGGTAAGTACTACATGAAAAAAATGTACTGGAGTATTGTTCCTCTTAATAAGATCTACAAAAAAGTCCGCGACGGCATATTCATATCTTTTAAGAATAACGTGTAGTGATCATTTTTCTGTTTAAAAATAATAATTTCAATATATTTTTTATTGTGAGGGATATTTTTCCATAATGGTATTAATCCTTATCCTTTAAAATACTTTATTTAATTTCTACGTTAAAGGAAGATAAAATTTGCTTTTCACAAAATTTTGAAATTGCGAATAGTTTTGGAGAAAAACGCATTTAATTGTTGACACTTCAGCTGTATCGACTCAAGTTTTACTTATCCCTTACTCTCAGCATATAAATAAGTATATTAGTTACGTTGGCCATTTAATGTAGATCAAAACTGTCTTTTACTGTTTTTCATTTTAATAAGTACTTTAGAAGTTGTTACAATATCAAAAAATCCTTGCTGCGAAACGGCTCGCCACTCGCCATGCGTCCGCCGCGCCCGCCTGCCTTATACGCATCGGTGGTTCAGTGGTAGAATGCTCGCCTGCCACGCGGGCGGCCCGGTTTCCATTCTCGGCCGATGCATTCTATTTAATTTTCCTCACAGGCAGCCACATAGTGCTTGCTTTTCATCAGGGACAGAATACCCTCTTCAGCATTAACCACGAGAAAAAATAAACCCGCCTGTCTCTATAGCAACGAAGATTTAGACGCGTTTGCACGTATTGGATAATTGGAGTTGAATGTATTATTTCAGCGCGATATATTTGGTTTCATATTTTTTGTAGTAGTTATTAGTAGGTAGGTTTTTGTTTATAATTTCTTCCGTTTAAAAATAGTCATTTAAGTATCTAAAAATAGTCATTTAAATATATTTTAATAAGTACTTGAAAAGATTAGTAGCATAGATTTAAAATTACGGTACCTACTAAAAAATCCTTGCTGTATAAATCAATTGGAAAATCCTAATTGAAACTACGAAAATGCGGGTTGCATTAGGGTTTAATTAATTTTCACATTACCTTAAGTGCTTTGCAAACATACATTATATGAATAATCCAGTAGTAAAAGCGGGCGAAGCCGCAAGAGGGTCGCTAGTATATTATAAATTCGAAAGCAACTCTTTCTGTATATGAATCAATCAGGGCCAAACTACTGAGCCGATTGTGATAAAATTTAATATAGCGATACTTGGATAGCCTTGTGATGAGCATAGGCTGCTTTTTTTCTCATATTTGTAATATTATCGATATACTTATATAATTAAAATACCTTTCTGTTTGACATGCAATTTACAGCGTCAGATGTTAATTACAAAAGTTGCTAAGCAACAAGGAATTTTGTTGTTTTAAAATAAGGTTGCCCAAATTAGGCTTCCCGAACGCTGTCTTCAGAATCTTTCCTTTTATTCGTAATCCTTCATTAAAATCTTAAGCTTATATAGTTCAGTATTTAAAGAAAAGACCTAGATAACATAATAAAATATAAGACCTAACCAAGATAAAGTTATAATGAATCACCGCCTATTGTCGTACACCGCTAATTACCCGCCGTGCCTACAGCGAATGACAACAGTATTGTTTCTTGTAAATCATTGTTGTTTACGAAACTAACGAATGTTTCTTTATATTTTGTTAAAAAAAACTGTGCAAATAAGACTTTCTTTTAATAATTTCAACGAAAATTTTTACGCTGTATGTATATCGAATTATCAAGAAATCCGTAATGGAGTATTTATGGAATTAAGGAAAGAATTGAACTGTCTGAATTTTTAATTCTTTGATATTGAAAAATTGCTTTTACGGATAATCGAAATGGTTCTGAAATAAAATTTAATAAGATATGACTTTACAAAATAATTGAAGATATTTAAATATTCGATTCCTCATGACTTGGTGGGACAGCGTATGAATGTAAACGTGATGGTTGTGGCTTCGATCCTTATTCTGGGGACATTTTAATTTTTTTGCTCTGTTCAACGAACCGCGGCGATAAGGTCCATCACAGAACACACGATTTCTGAAAACTTGGACGGAAAGTGTAGAACAAAATGTATTAACACTAAGTGTCTCTTCCTATCTGATATGTGGGAAAAACCGTAAAATTATTTTCTAAAGGATAAAATATTTTCGTAGTTACATACTTGTTTCTTCGTTATCTCATTTGATAAATATTTTTAGAAATCCGGTGAGTTTCGATGTCAAGTGTCGTCAGTGGCCGGTACTAATGCTAAGGGAGTGACGATGTGGGCGTTGGGTGTTAAAGATGAAGCCTGTGAAACGGAAGCTTCCCACGGCTTGAGGTGGCCTACAACTGCTCCTGGAGCCCATGCTTCTGCTGCTTGCCCGCTTGGACATAGTGGCGAGTCTACGAGGTGAGCAACAACAGGCTACAATTCTATTTCTTTTATATTTTTCTTTCCTAATTATGGAAAAACATTTTAAAAACGTTTAAAAACAATCCTTTCTCCTGAACCTTTTAAAAAATATTCTTATTAACTTTTCACAATTTCTGACATCTGCCACACTTTTATTTTTTATACTTCCGAAATTCGTCTGAAA
>HE670469.1:3564-34289 GCA_000313835.2 Heliconius melpomene melpomene | reverse complement strand
TTAGGGAGGCGAAGCAGCAAACTGTGGAGTCACTCGAGCGTCATGGAGACCTATTGGGTTGCGAAGCTTAGATGATAACAAGAAAAAAATGTCATATAAAAAACTTCGTTTGACCGGTGGGTTGAGGGGTTATAGATTTTCAAAAATGTAAAAAAAAAACTGTTCCATGGACATACTCGAGCGCGTCAGATATTGATATCATCAATTGCCTACGTCTTCTTAAGCATGAAAATATGTTAATCTGACAGTTTCCATGGTGGAGGTGGTCGTACGTAAGAGTTAAAAATGGCAAAAAAAAATATTATCGAGCGCGTCAGATTTTCTAAGGGGGTGTTAAGTGAACCTAAAAAAAAGCTCTTATGTAATAATCTGACGATTTGGATGTGACGCAAGCTCGTAATCGTTGTTTGAAAATGCAAAAAAAAATCGTCATCTTGAAATACTCGAGCGCGTCAGATTAAGATATATATGGTTCATCTTCATGCCCTAGACGTGATATCTCAAAATCAGACGATTATCTTAAGGGACTTGCTTAATCTGACAATTATTAATATTTTTTAAACCAATACAAGAAACAAGTCAGCTTTACGTTGTATCCCGCACACAGCAGGGTAGGCAGAGGGAATCTAAGGTTAAGACACTCTGTTCCCCACTTTCTGCCAAATTTTGAAGGCATTGAATGTTGAGTAGCAGCACTTAACGTCACTGTTTTGCCTCGACACCAGAGCGAAGAAATGGAAATATAAATTTCAATAAATATTTCATCTCCTGGAATGGAGATTGAACCCACAACCAGTCTGTTTTACTGTCACACTTTGTGCCACTGCGCCACGACTGGCCTCAATTTTTATTCATTGAACGCAATCAATAGAAAAGCTCAAGAAATAGAATGTAACTAAAAGAATGTATGTTTGAAATAGAATACTTGTATTTATAAAAAAAAGTACAAAAAAAATTTTTTTTTTCAAGTATTTTTTTTAATTTATCATCTTCATTGATGAGTTAGGGACCAATAAATAAAAAAAGAGTGCGATAGGAATAGAAATACGGTGAAAGGAATATATGCAATTCTTAGGTATATTAAACTTTATCAATCAATTTCTATTACCTCGGTTTGTGGAATTTGTCAGATTATATGTTTTTCGTAATCCTTGAATGATTCCCTTACAAAATAAAAAAAAATTAGCCGCGCTCGAGAATGTCCAGATAACGTTTTTTTTTACAACTTTGGAGCCCTCTCCCTCCTTTGCGTCACTCTCAAATTGTCAGATTAGTGGAATATACACGATTTAGCATGTAACTAACTTACCCTATCTTAATCTGACGCGCTCGAGAATGTCCGATGATCAATTTTTTTTTACTAATCTGATCCTTTATCCTAGACGCGCGGCCATACATAGGAAGCTCATATTTGGTGGAAGTACGTAACCGAGTACAAGGAATCCCCAGTATCTTAATCTGATGCGCTCGAATGACTCCACAAAGTCCCCTCTTCGCCGCCCCTACTATATAATATGGAGTTAATTAACTGACACATAATGACATTGTAAATTTCCATTGTAAATAAACATTAAGAGTTATGTTTATTGTTGTTTCCAGGTCGTGGAGTTTTACATGGTCGAGAAGAAAAACTTAGATATACGGATATTTATTATCTTTCTGCTAATACCCCTCATTTTTATGGTTTGGATCAGAAATTTGAAATACTTAGCGCCAGTTTCTATGATCGCTAACTTTTTCATGGCGATTGGTTTGGGTATTACATTTTACTTCGTAGTTGGGACTGGAGGACTGGATTTCGACAAAGTAGTAGCTATAAAGCCACCCAGTGAATGGCCAGAATTCTTTTCTCTAACAATTTTCGCTATAGAAGCTATTGGTGTTATTATGCCTTTGGAGAACTCGATGAAAACGCCACGTTCAATGCTCGGTTTCTGCGGAGTACTTAACAAGGGGATGACTGGTGTCACCCTTATTTATATTCTACTCGGGTTCCTCGGATACTTGCGGTATGGAGACGCCGTTGAAGATTCCATCACTCTCAACTTGGAACCTCACCCTGGTGACCCGAAAATCAAAGAAGTGTAAGTTGCTTTTTTAGCTTCACGCTTCACGCAAACTCTGTTCCGCTACACTCATTTTTGAAACATTGCGTTTTGAGTCAATGTGTGGCGAGGCTAAACGCCGTGCTCTGTCTTGCTACCATAGCGGTAAAAAATCCATTCCTTCGAGTGGAAATGGAACCTTCAACAGTCGCGTTTATAATATGGCTTTATGCTCCACGACCGCTTCATTGTCAATTTTTATGTTAAAGTAAATTCGTATAATTATCTATGTGGAGCTTAAAATAGTGCTTAAATTGAAAACCTAAATTAAAGAGCATAGTAAAAATATTTATTCAATTAGGATCATTGTTGTATAGATTTGTTGAATAACGCAGGAGTATAAATCCTTATGATTTCAGAATGATTATTAAATATATAATGAAAAATTATTTATTATTATCAATTGTTTGTGCAAGTTAGTTAAAATTGTTCTATTATGTCTTTTTATTTGATGTTTACTAACTATCTCAAGAAAGTACCTACTTGCTCAGGTGTTAGATATATTAGAAAAACTTGTTCACTAAATACAAATATTTCTTTCACAGACTATCTCAAATCGTGAAAATTGCCATTGCCATCGCCGTATACTGCACATTTGGACTCCAATTCTTCGTGTGCATCGAAATTATGTGGAATTCCGTAAAGGAGAAGTTTACTAAGCGGCCAGACCTTGCTGACTACGTCATGCGCACTATAATGGTCACTTTGTGTGTTCTGCTGGCGGTGGCGGTCCCCACTATTGGACCCTTCATGGGCGTCATTGGTGCATTCTGTTTCTCCATCCTCGGCCTCATCGTCCCAGCCTTCATAGAAATCATAACCTACTGGGATATAGGCTTCGGGCGCTTCAAATATATCATTTGGAAGAATGTCTTCGTCACTATATTCGGTGTGTTCTCTTTAGTATTTGGTACCAAAGATGCTGTTATAAGCATTATCCACACGTACACGCAATAGTATTAAGAACAAACGTACTTTAAACGTGTGATAGTTGACAGGCTTAGCGATATATTTATGTTAATTTTAATTGCAATTGCCAACACTACCTTATCGACAGTTCACAACTGTTTTAAGTGGTGCTATTATATTTTTTAAATATTAATGGGACGATGTTTCCAGAAAAATCTCTTTATACAAGTAAGAGATTTAGAGCTTTTGCGTGAGAGTTAAATGTGAATTAATCGTGAAACGGAGTACTTATTTAAAATTCATTTGCATTCCCAATGATATGAGATGTGGAAAACCTTATATTATATTATAAAATAATTTGGATGTTGAATGTGAGTATGTGTGAGTATACAAATCTAAGTACTATTGTTGTTCAAGTAAAAAGCCGCTTGTTAAATTATAAATAGCAAATTCAAGACAACAGTGAAATGCAATTTTGTATGAAATATTTTAAACTGATCTATTTTTACTAAAAATCTTTTCTTTTTAAGGATTCGAATATTTGTATAATATTTTCTAATTAACAGTTGATGAGCTATACGTGTAATTAAAAAGAAATTATATTGCATGGTGTCTATGATGTAATTTCAATTGATACTGTATTAGTCGTTAATTAATCAAATACCAGTCACATATTTGTAATAGCGTGAAATATTATATTTTTCAAAAATATCATTTAAGTAATTTACTTTATAGGTTAAGAACCAATTTGTTACGGAGATATCTTATATAAACATTTTAGTAACAATTGAACAAAAATATTTCTTTTAACATTTTTTTTTTCAGAACGATAAGGATTTTTTGCATTTACTTATATATTAATGTAATCTATAACGAGGCATTATAAGTTTTTTAACGTGTATCTACTATGTGAACTAAATAAGGCAACTATAATAACTTCTAAATATCAAACGGTGCCTTATATTACTAGTATTACTATAAGTAATGAATTTGTTTTACAAACAACGATCTGCCTAAATAAGAAATCTTTTTAAAATTAAAGTCACTCAATCGAATGTAATAGACAAAACCGTTAGTGAGTGTTTTAACAACTATTTTATAGAATTCACTATGTAAATAAAAGAAATAAAAATGTATTATATATTTATT
Organism: Heliconius melpomene melpomene; assembly: GCA_000313835.2. NCBI lineage: Eukaryota > Metazoa > Arthropoda > Insecta > Lepidoptera > Nymphalidae > Heliconius > Heliconius melpomene. The sequence goes on along the minus strand of HE670469.1, from coordinate 30,126 downwards.
ATACTTTTATACGAACAGTTTACAATAAATTCTATGTAAAATACGAGTTAGAAAACTTTCTTACTGACTGACTTATTATAATGACGTACAGTTGGCAAGGCTTAAGTTGAGCTTTGCATTTGTGTGAGTGGTTAGAGAAATAGAGCCAGATTTAAAAAAAATAGTTTATTACTAGAACTCAATAGATAAAATCGAACATGAAAGAAATATATCAATTCTTCTCAGCGGGACTACCCTCTGGACTTTTACTCTCATCTGATGTTTCATTTGAATTATTAATTAATCATTCCGTTGTCGTCAAAAATAGTGTTATGTTCATGATTTGTGCATTTTCCGTTCCTGTAAAGTGATAGTACTAACTTTATCTTTCGCTTTTAATAAATCAATAACAAATAAAATATTAAGGTGTTATCAGTACGACAGGTGTAAGCCGGTTGTCAAAAAACTGTATAAACCTCACAAAAAATGCAAAGCTCGGCTTAGACCTCGCGGACTGTAGTGTTATAGTAAGATACATGACAAACCGAGTGTATGACAGGGTCCAAATATTTGGTGCCTTCATATATAGATTGCCCATATTGCATAATTTTTTATCATAATTATTTTATAGTCGTGAAAGGACGTACCAAAGTTACGTTCGAAGTCGCCCAATAGTATAATAGTATAGTAACTATTGAAATATTTTCAACATAAAAACTTTTAAAGTTTATTAACTTTAATATTTTATGCGACCAAAAGAAAAAGCCTACGTCCAAAACGACATGGATTAAATAAAGAGCATTGCGTTTTTATAAAATATTTTGTTGAAAATTTCCAACATAGTTCCTATAATATATTACACTTTAATAATAAAATTATTTTATTGTTATTATTACTTTTACGCCTGTGACGTACATTATGTTATAAATTATTTTGTAGTGACAGAATCATTGTAATATGTTTAACAAATAAAGATCAGTTCCACTAAATTGAATTTTTATTTAAATAATAACCAACTTGTCTTTCATAGATAAGATTAGAAAAAATTAGGTAACTAAAATGAGCCAAATTCCAAAATATGTTTCCTATTAATATCCATCCATTAACAGAGTATTTCTTTTCTTTCATACATCGAAATTGGCAAAGATGACCAAACATAATTATGGTTCACATATTTGTTTTTGTTTATATGCAATAATGGCCGTCGTGGCGCACGGGCACAATGTGAGACTGTCACGCGACGGTTGTGGGTTCGATTTCCACTCAATGAAATGAATTATTATTTATTAACCACTCCAGCACTCAACATGCAATGCCTGGAAACTGGGCCGGGAAGTGGAGAACAGTGTCTTAACAGTAAGTTACCTATCCTAAAAAGCATCAATTTTGACCACTAAAATAAGAATATGAAATAAAACCACTTTTATTTTAATTTACAATTTATTTAAACAGTATCTATGATTGCTACACCTCAAGGAAAGCTCATTGAACTTACCAAATTCAAATCATCTTCATAATATCTCAGATCATAACAATCAATATCTTCTTTCCATACAATGATATAGTTTAGAAAAATACTTACGAAATATCTTAAAATAAAGCAAAAAAAATAAAGGTACGTCCAAGATTACAATTTAAAGATACAGTAACCTAAATAACTATTACTAGTACATACTTAAAATATTTAAAATAATATCATGGAAAAGTAATAAATAGGCAAAGACGCTTCGCTTCGATAACTAATTAGAGTGCAAACGTAATTCACACTCAATCAAAAATATAAACTAGAGAAATATTTTTATGTAAAATATATATTATATTTAAGCTTGCTTAGCTTTATCTCTTAGTATAATATACTGGCCGAAGAGCCATCGCATATTCAATTGAAGACACCATTTACAGTACGGTCAACGAGTTGTGGCCGCCCTATTTAGTTAGCTGTAAATAGGTGCCAAATTTGATTTTATCATTTCTCTTACATCTGATTATCTTTTTGACGAGTGAACTGTGCGCAATAGTTCAAAAAACTTAACTTTAAGATGACCACGACTAGTTGACCGTACTATACTATACAGGATTTGGTTTTCGGAGCACATTTACTTCCTTGAATTTTTCCTCTACTTTTAACTATCTAATTTAATATGGAGAAAACAATTATTTTACCTATATTCATAATTTCATATTTGTTTGTATGTCACATTGATACCAATGTGATTATTTAAAATAGTACACATACTGATAACATTAGATTTAAATATCGCCTAAAATGACATCACAGCTAAATAATGTAACTTGATGAATAAAACTGTTCTAGCACCTCTAACTACATTGAAAATATGTTAACCTCAATTTTAAATATTTGTGCAATAAACAATATGTATTGTGGAACTGAAAACAACATTATATTGATATGAGGCAATATCTATATACAGTATCTACCCAATACTCTATGAAGGGGTTCCTTTATTCCATGAAGTAGGCCGTAATCATAAAATGACAATGTTATTACAATATGAAAGTCGCTGTCCAAGCCTTACAATAATAACCTATTATAGATACACATTTTATTTTTGAAATTGTAGAAGAGCTACATAAAACTACAAAAAAATACTTCTAAATGAACATTAAAACGCAGTATATAGTCGAATAACTTCAAGGTTCGCGGTTATTGCTCTTTAAAGTAAAAAAAGTCGTCAAAAAATTCTAGTGTTTATACATATTATTAGTTTGAACAAACTAGTTATTGCCTATTGAACAGAGCTAATATATAAGTTACTTCTTTGGCATCACCGCCAATACACTAAGAGGTAGGCTAAAGGAAATTAGAAATAGGCTTGTTCACGCTTTTGCATCGTGCTTCACGAACATTAGTTGGCAGAAAAATTACGTAATATAGTTTGAAAAACACGTGTTTTTTTAAAGCTAATTATTATTTTTAGACCGATATCTAGAAATGTATCATTATTTGACGTTTATAAATAAGTATTTTCATCTTGTGAAGGATATTACCAAGTATTCATTATATTTTTATCACTGGTCACATCGGATTCTCAAAACAGTATAATATTTTTCCAATATTGCATGGCTAGAACTATAATATTAAACTTTTCCACAATGGCTACGAAGTACCAAATGATAGTAATTTGTTCAACTGTTACAATAATATATTATATGTCATAGAATATATATACATTTATTGATAAATCTTGAAATTTCAAACTATAACATTTTTTTATGTATTCAAAAGAAAATTTTACATTTTATGTTTGTGTTTTTATGCATAATGCTTAATGACTTTTAGACTTAAAATTAATATTTTAAAAGGAAACCGTATAAGAACACACGAGTGTAACATTACTTAAATATTTTGTAAGAAGCTTACAGCTGTTCAAGGTGTCTTAAAGAAAATTTATATACGCTAGTCGTTATTAGTATTATATTATTAACTATACATTTTTATTTGGGATATTAATAAATTATATTTAATTATAGCGTCTCCAAAAGATTGGTTGGACGGAAAACTAGAATTTGTGTTTCGGTACACTTACAAATAATTAAAACGTAATTGAAGCAGTATAGTAACATACCTACATACATATATAAAAATAATGTATAAAAAAGTTTTAAATTTTTTTCATACTGGAAATAAACGGTTTAAAAGTATTAAACTCGAATTAAAGTTAGAATATATATTTTTCATGTTAGTATATAAAAATGTAAAAAAAAACAATCCAACGAATGTAAACGAACGAAAGTACGAGTATTAGTTATTATTAAATCTTATAAATAAATATTTCAATCGTTGTAAAAATTTCCTAATTTTGCTAAAGTTGTATCAAATAAAAGTAATTATTATTAAATGTTAAAATCCAAAAGAAAAAAACATTTAAAATACCTTAAAAATAAAACTATTCCTTTCGTAAAACGTGGAAATAAAATACGTCAAAAAAATGGCACTGAACTTTTGTTATAAATTGGACGTGTTTCAGGTCGTGAAAATTTTACAAATTAAGATCTTCAAGTGAGATTGTCTAAGTGAAATTACTCTGTAACACTCAAGACAGTTAATTAATTTATTAATTAAATTGGAAAGCCATAATAAAAGAACTGAACTGAATTCATTAATTTACCTATCACTTATAACGTGTTTATACGTTCCATTTAACGTGCTTCATATTTTTATGAAAAACAGTAATCAGCCAGCCTTGTTTAAACTAATTGACAAACAAAATAATATAAAAGTCAAAACTTTCAGAGAGTTTTCCGTCCATATTTTGGAATGACTTCTTTTTTTCGAAAAGGAGTCGAATATTTGACAACTGTGTTTTCTTTAAAGAGGTCATTGGTACAATACAATATAATGCATAATGTCATGTAATGTTTATACAATGTTTTTAAAAAAAAAGCATTATTTTTTAAAATATAATAATAAAAGACGTTAAAAATTTCATTTGACATTGAAAATTGAAAATGGCATTTTACGTCATTTTAAAAATAAAGAAAAGAAAAAAATGTTTTTTATTGCTAAACAAAAAAAAAATTCAATAGGTGATTGAATTATTAAGATCATTTTAATTTTTTTTCTCTTTCTGCTTACTGTAAGCGCGACGGGTGAGGGTTCGATCACCATTATTGTCGACAAAGCAAGTGTCTTAACACTAGATACCTTTTGACAATCCTGCTTCGCGGAAAAAACGCGATATTGCTTATTGATAATTTCTAATAGAATACTATTACAATAAGAACGACATACAGAAAGAATTTGTTCATATTTGGAATACCTTTGGCTTTTACAATAACTTATGGATAGAAACGAATCTTAGTACTGGATTTTTTAAAAAGATATTGAATTATAAAAATCTTCAATCACTTCTTGTGATAAAGTAATTTTTTGGGTTAAAGTTGTCCTCGTCCGTAGGCGAAGACCATTATGGCCTTCATGATTCTAGGTATCCTACACGTGACCCCTGGGCAATGCGAAATGGACAACACTCTTTCCGACGGTAGATAAATAAAAAAAAAATTGAAAACAATAATTGATACTTTTTGTATTTTCCGTTAATTTAACCACTAACTAATTAAATGGAAGTTCATAAGTTTCTTATCAAATAATTAAATTTGCAAAAACTTAATAAATCTGCATTTTAAATGATAGCTAGCCGACAATAATTAGCAAGTTAATCTTTTGTAGTATATACTCAATGTAATTAGTATATACTTTATAATTTAACTTCACTATTTGACAAAAACACTACGCCAATCTCACAAATGGTAACATGTTAAATTTAAAATACTCCTATTTACTAATTTTACTAATAGAATTATTTAATTGATATTATTGCAATTCTCACTGTAGGGTTAAAATTAGTATTGAACAATTGTGACGGCACTTTAATAGTGATTACATATACGCCTAACCTATAGTACATATATAAAGTATTATAATTATATAGTAGGCAAATATTATAATTAAATTTTCTTACACGAAAAACTAACTTGTAGCTATGCTAAGTTTGTAACATTAAAAGCTGAAACCATCGAAAAACTATTTATTATTTCACAAGCATTTTTAATATCTGTGTGAATCGAAGAATAATTAAAACAGCTGGCAATAGGCCTTTCAGTGATGTCACTTAAGAAACTGATAATTAGATTTTTTATAAATTATTTTATTAACATAGTAATCAATATGTCCACTAACTAGCGAAGAACTACTATTAAATTATTTTTATGTAAATTAAATATATAATAAGTATGGAACTTGATAAACTTCCATAAACTGTATGGTATGGTATGGTTCTTTTATTATAGCGTTCCGAGCGGACATGAACTGTATAATTTTATATAAAAAAAATGTCAACTTGTTTTGTGAAAAATTTCACATGTAAGTTACTAGTCTATGTTTTGGTAACACAAATTTTCACTAAAATAAAATATAAAATTATTATGATATAAAACAATTTTAATTCAATCATTTGAGATTCTTCTATAATCACAATTTTGATACATGAGCAATACAACTATGCGCACAATTGTTGGAATTCGAGAACGACACATTTAAATTACACACTCCGAAGAAAAGAAGATCATAAAAATATTATTGACAATTACTGTGCATTATCAAAATTAACATAAAAGAATATTTAACTTAAATTATAATTACACAGTAAAATAAACGTTGAAAGTTCATTTATGAACGTAAAAAGACGGAATGCTAATGCAAAACACAAATATGGCATCATCTATAAAGAAAATTTCAATACAAGTAAGAGTAATATAATATAAAACTGAATAATACAAGAAATAAGTTAGAGCCTATCACTTGTCTGAACACGACTTAACTTTACTTTACGTAAAAAAAAAAACGAAAAAAAAATATAGAATAAAATATCATATAGTCGTACCTGTTTTAATGGAGGGTACATATTATTTAATATCATATATACCGGGGTGCGATTCTATGTAGCGTGGGGAAATGATCCGGCCGGAGTCGACCACCGGAGTAAGCAGCTCATCTGAGGTCACCTGGATCCTTATCCTGTTGTCTGAAGTCAGATTTGTAGCGCCATTTGTGAAGAAGCCCAGAGAGACCGGCTTGTGATGTTCTTCTGTGTGCGGTTTGTATTTTGAGGTGACAGGTTGTAAATGTGACGGACTGGCAGACATCGCGTTGTAGGTGACGTGGATGCGCACAACGTCGTCCGACTGCGGGGACACCGATGGCGGGAAAGGGGTCCCTATCGGTGTAAGGCCCCTTTGTATACTCAAACCGCAAATTCCCGATCTGAAATATCAATAACCATCAAGTCACATCACACATCGATCATTTTAATATATATTATTATTGTATATATATAGCAATACTTTTAACAGTTGAGCTTAATAGGTTTATAGTTATTTTTCTAACAAGCGCTAATATCCGATGGAAATTGCTGTATACCACTGAATGTTTTATGACAATATATATATATTATATATAATATAATTCACTTCAAATACAAATATAATCTACGTTGCACAAATATAAGAATAATGTATGAGCAAATAAAATATATTCTATTGAAGACATTAAGCAAATTTCTAGCATTCATATTTATAGAAACGACGCTGTGGCATGAGCTTGCATGATGCAGTATTACGTAGTGGTGCCAGGAAAGTCCTCTCGTAAAACCTCATAAAATTTATAGCTTATATATTTATACCCTCTACATACATAATATTTATTTATTTATCTAATAAAACTAGTTTATCTATAAAATTTTCTAGCAATCATATTCGCCTGGCAACACTATTTGCAGGGTAGTGAGCGAGACCCACCTTACCCCTGGCCACAGCTTCGGCTAAATTCAGTCTTATTTTTAAATCCTTGTAGAAAATGCTATGTATAGGTCTTAGTTTGTGACCGCCAACTCTGCCACCGGATTGCTTTGCTGCGGTCCCTTTGACCCCACCTTAAGTACCGCAGTATTTATATTATATTATATTATATAGGTAAAAAGCAATGTATACATTAACATTAATAAAATAACTACACATCAACTACTTATTACATAACAAAATAGTGCAAAAGTGTATATTATTTGAAAATATTATAAAATCATGTAAATAAAATATAGATAAAATCATTTTTAAATACTATATTAAATATTTATCATATTAGTGTTTAGTAAAAATATCTAGATTTGGTGCATTATTAGATCCATCATTAGATCAACACAAATTATCCCACACTATCATAAAATATTGGGACCTATTAAGTGTACTGGTAACTGGTATAATATTTATTATTAAACTTTTGAAATTATGAATATTAACTAAATAACCTATGGTACACTTAAGAGGACTTTACACCTCTTTAGAGACGTGACACATTTAAAGCTATAATCTATTTTACAACTATCTTTCAAAAAAAAATACAACAAAATTTTAAATAAATCAATAGTGTCGCTTGTAACTAGAGTGCATATACAAAATCTCACCCATCTGACCCAGTGCCGTCGTCGCTGATGTTGCTGTGAGTGTCCAGAGAGTTGTCCGGGGCGTGAGACCGTCCGCTAGAGAAGACACTCAGGTCCGCCGTGCTCGTGACACTGGTGTCGGCCAGAGACCGGCGAGAGCCTAGAGCCGACACTGAATCCTCACACCGGACCCCGCTGGCTACACCACTGTGATCTGAACATAAGACTTTATTACATCGTTATATGAAGCTACTAATAGTTGATTGAGGGTTATTACAATATTGTTATTAAGCTAAAAATGTAATTTGATTTGATAACATGAACATTGATAAGCACATTTGAATATTTAACAGAAATTCGATATTCAGCGTGATTATTGAATTCTATTTTATTAAATTAAAATAATTTTCTAAAAATAACGTTAACAATTACTAACAACTTTATAGTGATTGAACAAATAAAAATAACAATCATGCAAAATAACTCACCTAGTTGTATAAGGATGCGCGCACACACACATCTCAAGCAAACAATATGCCAAAATACCATGCAAATTTAAATAAAAATCTCTGCTCGTAACCAGATTGAACTCAAAAACGAAGTTTATTTCTTATAATTTATTTACATTAATTTGAAGATTTTAGAGGATTTTTCGGTTACTTTTTATTTTATTTGTATTCAGTTTAATCAAATAATTAGGTTTCAAGTCCTTGAGGGAAGGAAGAGTGGAGGAAGTCTCTCGAATATTCATAGAGGCGTGGGAGGTGTGGAGAGGAACAGCTAAGATGGCATTCTCTAATGGGAGAAAAACATATAATTTAAAATGCAAAATTAAATATTAAAAAGTAGATCGCTTTATACTACAAAAAAAAAGACTTTAATTGGAACTTATATTATTTAACATTTGTATATGATTTAGAAACTGAAGACTAATTTGAGAATAAAATTTTATATATACAGATCGCCGTACATACTAGTACGTGTATGTGATGGTTAAAAAAAATTGCAAATGTCAAAATGTCAAATAAGCAGACGCTGTGTCGATGTGTTTCTACGTCTGACTTGCAATCTATGCAACATTCATATATAACATACAGTACAATAACTACATACCATTGTATAGGTATCGATATGTACTAAGTTTGGTGTCCTCAAAGTTCAAACCACAATGGGCGGCAAAACTAAAAATAGAAAATCCTTTTTATCTACCACTTTTGTATCGCAAGCGGAATACATTACATATAGATAATCAAAGCGACCCCTCAATAAAATGTTTAGTAAAAAAAGAACACTTATTTATTTCGAAATGTGTCTTCATTTTCTAAATTTACATACAACACGTAAATGTCACGTATATGTAGGTAAAATCTTAAAACTAACAAAAAAAAACTGTATAAACAATACCATGGAAAGCGATACCACGGTGTAAAACTGTATGATAGGGGTGGGTTTATGTTAAAACAGAAAGCATGTAAAATAAACTCCGTTGAATAAAATCAGCTTCGAGCAGAAATTTGTGTAAATTGATATTGTTAATTTAAAGATTATGAATATATAATAATGATTAAAATATGATTAACATAATATGTAAAATCAACGAAACATGTTCGTTCTAAGGCATTGAAAATACAGACGCGGTAGGATTTTTACAACTTTTGTAATGTAAATATTTGATTAGTGAGTGAATGGGTTAGATGGTATTCAAATCTCAAGCAATGTGTTAAGGCAAGTCAACTCGATGTTAATGACATAAACCCACCGCCGTACCACCATGACCATGCTAGTGCACAAAAACTAAATGATACCATTAGATTTTATTTAGTAAATCTGTGCGGAAATTAAAATCAATATAATTTGGCAAGCAAATTGGACGTTAAATTCTTAACACGTCGTGCATATTATTAAAAAAAACATTGCATATAAAAAAGTAACAAGATGGAAATGAGCTAAAACTTTAGAATTCAAAATGGACGTGTCTTATATAATACATAGTTTTTAAATATAATGTAATACGAAATAAAATTTAGTCACACTAATAAAATGTTAAAATATATATTGCACAAATACTAGTTCATTTAAAAGTAATAGTTCGTTTAAAAGTATATAAGTTTAAGCTTCGCTAAGTAATAATCAATGAACATGTACGTTTTTACTTTCACTTTATAAATTAATATTCGCTTTACGACATATCATAAACTTTCTACACGGTATACATTTTTAAACCTCAAATACAGATTTACTCGTATACAGTTTTTACATGTTTTCGTATCCTTAATAATTTATACACAAAATAAACATACTTAAATGAAGTAATTGTAACCTATGGGTTCCTAATCCCTATACACCAGTAACCAAAACCGGCCGAAATTCTATCGCAATGCGTATCTTTAGCTCATTTCCATATTTATAAGCTATTCAATAGCGTGATTATAGTACAAAGTCACACAAAATTCTTTTTAAGCTACAAAAATATTTTCACTTAAGCTATAAAAATATTTTGTACAGAAGCATGTTCTATAATTCCAAATCAATTCGTGCTTTTAAGAACTTGTTTTCGACGTGAAAGTCGTGACGTGAAGACACGATCGAGTCACATTAAGTTATTTACACTTTTTGTTAAATACTAATGAAACTGAACAAGATTTAATTTAATACATGAATATTACACATTTATAAAAACTAATCAAAAAGTTGATTACTGTCTAAACAATGTATATAAATCAGCTAAAAAAAATTAAGATGATTATCAATCCAAATTAATATTATCATCAAATTAAAAAAATATTCAAATCAACTGAATCCATGATTTTTTAATCTTAAAAAAGGAGGATTGAGTGAGATAAAAAATCAGAAGCACCGTGATGTAATAACGCAATAAATATGGAAGCCGGCACTAAATTAAGGTGAATAACTTGTTTGTTAACAGTATTACAACACCAAGAAGTATTCGAACATTTCTTGTTTGTGTGCCGTCAATAGGGCCAGAATGAGCACAAAATATTTAAAATAAAGACATATTGTTTAAATGTCATCGTTTGTACTTGTAGGTCATCACATTTCTCATAAAAAAATACAACTAGAACATCATTCCCACCTACATATCTATAAAAAAGTTTCGAGACTATACTAAATATCAAACACAAATTATTATTATATATATTAAGGACGACGACGACGTAAGTAATACATACACATGCAATTAAATAAACAAACATAATTAAATTTAATAATGAGTTAAATATGGAAACACTAGTTTAACCATGATTTTGATAATGAAAAATATACTACATATATTAGAGTATACAACAAAAAGAATGTGCGTAGAAGAATTACTATGAAAAACAAATCTAAATACAATCATCTATATTGAAGATCAATTTCAAGTAACGAAATATTAAATTAACAGTGTATAAATGTCACATTACTATTGAGCTCATAATAAATTTTGTTACAAACGTAATTTTTTTTTCTATTTAATATAACTGTTATTTAACACTGATATTAGTATAACTGATAAATTTTAAGATACACAAGTTCATAAATGCGTGAATTGATCGGATCCTAGGCTTTCATCGGATGTAGTTAACGACGGCAGAGAGGCCTCCAAGTTACCTGATACTGTGTCACTTTGAGACACGCGAAGTTCCTGGAGCTCCAGCGCGGCTTTCTCGCGACTGAAATTGTATAACATTTTTGTGTTCACTCCAAATCAAAATAAAATATTCTTTATTGAATTAGACTCTTCAAATTATTAAACTTATATTATACATAACAATGCATATTATAACATTTTTCATCTCCATATTCTGGTTTGTGGAGTTAACGGCCCACAATGTTGATTATAATATAATTGTATCAAATTTTGTTTATGCACGATAAACAAAAATCGTGCGATATACTATTCCTTCCAAATTTTCTTGCTTATGAGATGGTGGAATAATGTAGACAAGTGCCATTGCTTAATTACCATCAATAATATAATAAATCTTTGACAATGGTATTCCAAATACAGTTTTGACAACTAAAAAAAAGAAAGTTTATATCCTACCGTAGAATAACAGTGGCACGCGCTTGTTTTTCAGTTTCCGAAAAATTTTCAGCTCGTTGACCAATTTTTGATTTCTTGTCTGGTTCCACAAAGATACCTAGAGCTCGTTGTGGCAATTCAGTAGGAGGAGGAGGACCAGGGTAATCAAGCTTTGCTCGCTTCAATTCCTCCATCGATCTCTCTAAATTATATATGACAATATCATCTTCAAAACCAAAATCTTTATGAAGTTTCACCTATAAATTGGAAAAAAGAAAGTTAGGTAATGACATAATAGATTTCATAGTAGTAGTCTATGCATCAATCCTGATACAAACCTGAATGAAATTAACAATGAGATCCATATCATTCAATTTCATGATAGCTTTTTTGTGAAGTTTAAGAATAGTATAAGCCATGGCAGTAATGACACGTTCACCATCCAATAAATAAATGTCCCATACTCTCAAACACAAGCTGAAGGGCACTCGTTCCACAAAGCAAACAAAGAACCATTTAAGAGAATAAAGTATAGCATCAAGGCCAAACTTGTCAAAGTGATGTTTGAGCTTCGGCATAAACTTAGTCAGTATCTTATCATGATGCTCAAGAAATCTTGTGAGTTTTGGAAATCCCTCTACATATAATCCATGCATTGCATATTTTTTGTCTGATAATAGTATTGTCAGAGCCCAGAATGCATCTTCCTCATCCATATACATGAGTAGAACTCCGGCCAAGCCTGACATCCCCTGACAGTAGCCCACTTCTGAATTATACATACTATAAGCACACAGAACATTAAACAATGAGCACTGTTTCTCTGAATATCGCTCTCTATAGAATTGGTGTTCTCGAAATTGTCTGTTGACATCTGAATCTATTTGCCTTACATCTGTAGACCAGTGCTTTGCTAATTTCAGCATTTCTTGATATTTGCCTGGGGTTTCTGATTTTATTGCATTCACATTTAGTAGTTTGCACCATATCTTTATCCTTAAGGAGTTTGGAATGCCTTTGTAAATTCTTCTGTGTAACTTCTCTTTGGTTGTTGTTGAATCCCAGGATCCAAGCATCTTAACCCATTTCTTTTCCCTTTCAACCTCAACATTGACTTTTTGTGGTGCTGTTTTCTGTGTAAGCCGCTCATCATGTATAAAGCCATATCTGAAATATAGTATTTAAAATATTTAAGTTTATTATTGTTTAAAGTTTATTACTTTTACACTAATAAATAAATAAATCAAAGTTTAAAAAAAATATTTAAGAAGTTCTGTACGACCAAGAAAAGCAAAATATTTATGACTTTAAAGTTTACCGTACATTATTTATTGTGACAAAATAAACTAAAAACAAACAAAAATAGCAATTCAATTTGCAACTTTTATACAATAAATATAGCTTTGAACATTATTTACCTTACTGATATAATTTTGTTACAAATTAAACCAAATAACTATAGTTCACAAGCTGTTTCACTACAACATCAGACTGTTAATATAATGGTTGTGAGTTTAATTTCTCCTTAAAGTATTTTTATTTCCTCATTTTGGTAACAAGACAGAGTGACTATAACACAATATCTATAAAATTAGGCAATGCATGGAAAATGTGTCTTAAAATTAGGATTTGCCTGCCTATGCTTGTTTGAGGGACCAAAAACTAATAGTTCATTAAAATAAGTACAGTGTGTCAAAATAAAAATATAAATGTAATAAATATGTATCATGTGGATTATTATTACCTATATATCATACTTTAAATAAAGGGATAATTCAAGAGCATAACAATAATATAAAAGTGACATAACAGTGAAATTTTATAAATCAGGCATGGCTCAGTCGCTCAGCATTGCTTACTAAGCTTTTTCAAATGGTTCGCAAATGCATTGAATCCTTAAATACATAATTCATACCCAAATTTACATTATCTATTATACTATTCTAAAAAACAATATTACCTGTCAGTTTTATGGTAATCTTCAAATTCTGGGTCCTCCCAAGGATCAATTTGGCCAGCGAGATTTTCACGTCCTCTTTCGTATCTTTGGAAGATACGCTCCCGCTCCTCGGAAGCTCGTGCCAACAGAGCCTCCTCATTCATAACACAGCCTGCTTATGCCACATACCGATCGAACACCTACACGACCTACAATCGTTTAACCGACCTACAAAAGCTACACTCGTCCTTTATACTTAACTAAAGAAAATATATACTATCACATCACACCTCGACAATTTTGCTTATTTATCACATTTTTCCCTAAGTTGTCGTTATAATTTTTAGATTTAAGCTAGTAGAAATAATCTCAGACGCTATTTTAAACAGATTGACCACAGATCTATGAATAATTTGACACACTAAATAGCCAATTATCAAATTTTTGATTAACAAAGTTTTAATTATACTGTATGAAAAAATAATTGACTACATAAAAACTTTCACGAACAGTGTTTGAGATTTAATTATTATTAACGACAACATTAATAACACACTTTATACACATCTGTTTCTTACATTTTTACAAATATAGTGAAACAACTCTCTTTTGGTATCCTATATCTTATAAAACAAAGTCGCTTTTTGTGTCTGTCTGAACTTTCTAACTCTTCTTCTTCTAAACCACCCAACGGACTTGGATGCGGTTTTCACCATTAGGTCGAGTATTTCGCAGGGAAGGTTTATATATAGTTTATTATTTGTACATTCTTATGTAAATTAACATAAATACGATAAATGTGTATAAAGTCCTACCCGCTGAGATACTTCGGCGCATGCGCTGCTTTAATGGTAAATACTACACGAAAAAAATGTACTGGAGTATTGTTCCTCTTAATAAGATCTACAAAAAAGTCCGCGATGGCATATTCGTATCTTTTAAGAATAACGTGTAGTGATCATATTTCTGTCTAAAAATAGTAATTTCAATATATTTTTATTGTGAGGGATATTTTTCCATAATGGTATTAATCCTTATCCTTTAAAATACTTTATTAAATTTCTACGTTAAACGAAGATAAAATTTGCTTTTTAAACTATTTCGAAATTGCGAATAGTTTTAGAGAAAAACGCATTTAATTATTGACACATCACGCCGTTCACACATCAACTGTATCGAGTCAAGTTTTACTTATCCCTTACTCTCAGCATATAAATAAGTATATTAGTTACGTTGGCCATTTAATGTAGATCAAAACTGTCTTTTCTGTTTTTCATTTTAATAAGTACTTTAGAAGTTGTTACAATATCAAAAAATCCTTGCTGCGAAACGCGCCTCGCGACGTTATGCTTATACAAGCGAGTCCGCCGCGCCCGCCTGCCTTACACGCATTGGTGGTTCAGTGGTAGAATGCTCGCCTGCCATGCGGGCAGCCCGGGTTCAATTCCCGGCCGATGCATTCTATTTAATTTCGTCACAGGCAGCCACGTAGTGCTTGCTTTTCATCAGGGACAGAATACCCTCTTCAGCATTAACCACAAGCTCGAAAAAAAAACCCGCCTGCCTTTATAGCAACGAAGATTTAGATGCGTTTGCACGTATTGGATAATTCGAGTTGAATGTATTATTTAATGTCATTTAATTATCTAAAAATAGTAATTTAAATATATTTTAATAAGTACTTGAAAAGATTAGTAGCACAGATTTAAAATTACGGTACCTACTAAAAAATCCTTGCTGTGTAAAACAATTGGAAAATTCTTATTGAAACTACGAAAATGCGGGTTGCATTAGGGTTTAATTAATTTTCACATTATCTTAAGTGCTTTGCAAACATACGTTATATGAATAATCCAGTAGTAAAAGCGGGCGAAGCCGCAATAGGGTCGCTAGTATTTTATAAAAGAAAAACGCCCCCTTTTTGTAAGATATTATGACACAGAGTCAAGCCTTTTAAGTTAAAGGTACGTACGGTACTGTAAGGTAGGTAATTTAGGCACATTTTTTACTGTCATTCGTTAAAAGTAGATAATAAATTTCCAACATAAAAATCTTATAACACTAATATATTATTTGATCTAGGAATACAATTATGTTTTTTTTAAATATATTGACAGCTTTTAATTTAAAAATATATTATTAGAGAAAAAAAAAAAAGTACGTGCTATTATCTGACAATTAATCAAATGTTGAAAATTTTGAGGCGGCGGTATAAATGACGATACGTAAAAATTTTCATAACTTTTCTAAAAAAGGTATAATGCAGTATTTATTGAAAGCATAAAGTCAATCTCCTTAATAAAATGCGCTTAAATAAAAATTGTTATTGAAAAGTAAAAAAATGACAAAACAAAATGAAACTCTTATCTATATATATAAAAGGACTTGGAAAGGTCCTCACTGACTGAGGTAAGACGCACGCACAGCGGTAACCGCTGATGATAGAAACATGAACTTTGGACAGATGTTTACTTTTGTAATCTGGACATCCACTAAGAAGGGATTTTGCAAAATCTTAACCCTAAAGGGATGAAAAAGGGGTTGAAAGTTTGTATGGAAAAAAATTTAAATCGACACCGATTTTTATAAAATTTGAAATTCAGACTCTTAAACACATTTAATTGAACACGTGTTTCACGGTTTTTTAGAATTTACCCCCAAAGGGTGCCAATAAGGGGTTGAAAGTTTGCATGGAAAAATCTTTAAATCGCCAACGATTTTTATAAAATTTGAAATTGAGACTCTTAAAAATATTTCAATGAACACGTGTTTCATGGTTTATTAGAATTCACCCCTAAGCAATAAGCAGGCAGAGCTGCGCGCGTCCGCTAGTCGAATATATTCAGAGTTGGTAAGCGAAGATTATTTTTAGTATTTCTTTTGTTATTTTTTCTTTATAAGTTATTTTTTAAAAACACTATCTGTTTTTAGGCATTATGTTTATAAGCTAAGCTACATTACCATAGACCATTTATTAAAAAAAAACTTGATCATGTCAAGTTAACTGTCAGACAAACAAAAATAGCCATCTGTCTTAGGTACTTGCCTAATGTATTATATCGTAATCGTATGGTACTGAAATAACGGAATAACATATACCCGTACCTTTTAGGTTTAGGATTTAGCACAACATACGCAAGGTAATTTAAAAATTTATTATACTACCGCTATAACGTAATGTAGGACGTCCTCCAGCTAGATGGGGTGACGATATTCGCAAAGTGGCGGGCAACGGTTGGATGCGAAGAGCTGAGGATTGAGCTCAGTGGCGTGCCATTGGAGAGGCCTGTGTCCAGCAGTGGACGAGGACAGGCTGATGATGATTATACTATCTTTAATTAAGTGGTCAAATGTTGTTTTAATTATTTAGAAGGACAGTGTGTATATTAAGCTTGCGATGATTCATACAACTCTTGTTTTCCTCATTAGGAGCAATGTCTTCACCACGCCCTAAATCACCTCGTACTCCTGTTTTACCAAAGAAAGAAGACAAAGAAGAATCATTTTGGGATAAAATTGGTACAATTGGTCGCAAAAAGCGTATAAAGGAAGGTGAGAATAATGACTTGTATACTAATCGTATGCCGTGTGTAGGTTGAGAAGTTTATAATTCCCCATAATATTATCTCATTCGTCTGCAGATGTTTGATATGTGATCTAAATAAGCTTAAACTTTTTATTTCAGTGCAGGAAGTACAGGCGGAAGGAAAATACGCGATCGACTCACCTGGTAGTCCAACAGCTCCTGAAATTCCACCAGAGGAATATAGCTTGCGTAAGAATTCGACATATATGATGACTTAATCTTACTAATTATTGGAATAAAAAGACTATACCCTACCTGGGTAGGCAATCAGTTACTCATGTACCACACAATTTTCAAAACATTATGTTTTGAGTGGTAGGACTAGGAAATTTAAATAAAATTATTTTCATAAGCAGAGATCTATATTACAACCATTGCATGCAATCTTGTACCCTGCACCATGACAGCCTCACTGATTAATCATAATATTTAATTATATTCAATAATTTTAGATGACAATGAGGAAAGAGCAATAATTGAACCAAGGTGCTTGGAAGATCCTAAAGTAAAAGACTTGATCCAAGTATTGATTGATTGGATAAATGATGAACTGGCAGCACAGAGAATAATTGTCAAAGATATTAGTGAAGATCTTTATGATGGGCAAGTGCTACAGAAACTTCTGGAAAAGTTAACAGAGACTAAATTGGATGTACCTGAAGTGACACAGTCAGAAGAGGGACAAAGGCAGAAGCTAGCTGTAGTGTTGAGAGCTGTAAATCGGGTTAGTAATATTTTGATATCTTATTGTATCTTTCATTAATATAGCGCAAACTCCACTTAATATAGTTGTTGTTTGCTTGTTTTCTATATAATGATAGATTCTGTACAACATGACACCCATAAATAACAAATACATGTACATACATTTACATTCCAATGTAAATATTTTAATATAGACATTATATTTACTACTAATTTGCTTACTACTAATATGCACACTTGGGTATTATTTGAACCACACACCCATCTGGTATCAAAAAATACTTTGAAGCTATTCAGTCATAATGTATGAAAATTGAGCAGAAATTAAAAAAATAAGATTTAGTTGAGGTAATTATATATAGGTAGAGAGTATGAAGTTAAAATAAGTAATACATAATATAGTTAATTTACCAACAATTTTCCCTACTATATAAACATTAGATCAGCAGTTGGTCTGGCTTGCGTGATGAATATGGTACTCACACACCAAAAAAATATTGCTGTAGAATAAAATTTAAATTATTGTATGGTTTAAATTATTTTTATAAAAATTTGCTATGCTATTTTATTCTTTTTGTTTTTGTGAAAGCAAAATGTTTTTTTATTGATTATTTGTTATAATTGTAAATTTTACTTCCATAGTACATCATTTATTACTTGCATACCTTTCATTTGTGTTTATTGCAAATTGAATTGTTACATAGGCAATGCAATTGTTATATTTGAAATTATAACTACAAGTTATTATTATTATTGTACAGAATAAATAGGTATTTTTGAAAATATATCTTCTAAATTATTATATTTCTTAATGGTTTTTAATATCAATATATTTAAAAATATTTTTTTTAATTAAAATTTTAAGAAATATAGAAGTAAATAGCAGTATTCTCATTTGAAATGTTGAACTTGAACTGTTTTATTTACAATGCAATAAATAAAATGCTAGCGAATCGAATTATATTGTGTTAATGCTTTTGCCATTTTACGTCATATTTGAGATTTATTTATTGCTGAATGTTCTTTTTGCGAATTTGTATTATATAAAATATCCATCCAAATGTTATTTCATTATGATTTGTATCGTATAATGAAAAGACTTACTACTTTACTATTACTTACTAGTGTAGCACTTTACAGTTGGGGATTCCCATATTGGCGATGAATTTTTTTTTGCTCTCTCTTGTGACGTGATAATGGCGTTGAGCCCCGCCACTTAACATGCAATGTCTTGAACTAGTTATCTGCCTACCGTTTTATATGCATTATATAGCATTATGCTGATATATATGTCATATATGATTTAACAATTATATATGGTTTTGTGTTTAAATAGTTTTGTTAGCGTTTACACATAACTTAATATATTTAATATATTATTAATATATATATATAATATAACATTTTTACTATACTACCCTAATTATTTACAGGTTCTCTATGGGACACCAAAACCAGTACAGAAATGGAGTGTAGATTCTGTGCATTCAAAGAATGTAGTCTCTATTTTACATTTATTAGTGGCCCTCGCCCGCCATTTTAGAGCTCCCATACGCCTGCCTGAAAACGTCAGTGTTACAGTAGTAGTGGTAAAGAAGGATGGCTCCAATCAATTGTCTCATAGGTAAGTTAAATAATATTAATAAGTAGAGTAGAGCGAGGAACAGAGGTTGTCTTAATGGGCAAAGTCGACATTTCTAAAATTTGTAGCTACAATATCTACTGTGTGATGTTCAACTGTACATTCTTCCAACTAAGATTAAATATGTTGTTAATAGTGGAGTTTACAGTAGGAATTGTAATATTTGAGTCCATGTTCCATTTGCACCCCAGATGATAGTACGTAAAAACATCGCGTCTTTTTTCTGTAGCAAGCATTTAGGCTTCAATACGATGACTCCAGTCCCGTCAATGGCCGCCGCGGTAACGTGATCGCCGCATATGACCCGCATCAGCTGTTTGTTGCACAATGTAAAGACACAAGCTAGACATTCGGTCTGTGTATATTTATCCAAGATTCTTTGCATGTTGTGTCCTTGTTGACGCACGGTAATGAGGTTTGTTGACCTTCGCTTCACTAGTGCATTCTTATTGTGTAAGCTGTATATGGCTGGCTCAAAATACATGTGAATTCATCTTGTCCGTAATGTGCAATGCAGCATATTTTGTTCTTTCAGCGTTGAAATCTTTCAGCTTTCAGCAATGAAATCCGAGAAGAGTCAGTGTTATAGGAGAGTAAGCTCTAGGAGAGTAAGTGTTATATTATTCCATATACTTAGCATTCAACTTACAGGTTACACTATTACTGCAATTTTAAAATAAAGTATTTTTTATAATGTAAATGTAATTCTTTGTACAATTATTTACTTTTTATTAATTTAGAAATACTGTATGATGTATAAAATTATAAGCGAAGTGGTATATAACAAACAATATTTTTATTTATAATGTATCTAAAATAAAGAAAATTCAAAAACAAACATTTTATACGTTACTTTATAATATATTATAGTGTTGATGTATTATTATTAATAATAAATAATATTTAAATATTTGTGAGTCATTCATAATAATAATCTTAATCTATATATATAAAATCGAAAAGTCACTCACTCATCACGAAATCTCAGAAACTACTTTGCGTAGGAGTTACTTATAGGACGTAGGTGCTCGCTAAGACGGGAATTTGCAATATTCGACTTCTAAGGGGACAACCCCTTTGGGGTTGAAAGTTTGTATGAAACTTCGTTACTACAAATGCTAGGAGTCTCAAATTTTGCATGAATGTGACTTATAGGATGTAGGTACTCATGGAGACAGAAATTAATAATAACGTAGTTCACGCAGGCGAAGCCGCGGGCGGGCCGCTAGTATTATAATAAACACCAAAAAAATATTTTGATTTTGGGGAGGGAAATTTCAGTGTCTTTATGCTAAGTAAAGTTTTTTATACATAAAAACTCAACATAATAAAATCACAGAGCTAATAATATGAAAAGTCAAAGACTTCACAGTCTCAGCAGGCAAACACTCAACAGATTATGTAGAGAGTATTGCCGATTGAGTGGCGGAACTTAACGCCGCGCTTTGCCTCTTTACCAGAGCAATAAAATTAAATTATTTATAATTTATTGAAGTGGAAGTGGAACTCGCAACCGTCGCGTTTACAGTCGCACGCTTGTGCCTCGACTGCCTCAAAAAATGTAAATAGTTCTTAATTTTTATATTATGTTTTTTTCAGGACGTACATAGAAGATATAACGACCACTTACGATGACCTCGGCATGAAATGCGAGAGAGATGCTTTCGACGCTTTATTTGATCACGCACCAGATAAATTACAAGTTGTTAAGAAGGTACAAATTTACATTTTTTCTTATTTATCTGTTACTTTTTTTTATATGCAGTTTAATACTTTGAGAGCCTTTGATGCTTGTCGTGGAATCCTACTCCAGGAATAGATATATTTAATATTTTCATTTCCTCGCACTGGTAACAGAGCCGAGCGTGACGTTGAGTTTCGTCACTTAATACGGGATTTGGCAGAAAGTGGATAAAGTAAGTGTCTTAACACTAGGTTCCCTTCCTTCGTTCCTTTCTTGTGTCTATCCTACTATGTGCGGAATACATAATGAAGCTAAAATACTACTTTGAGATGTAGGTAGAGGGGATGTAACAATATGCCTGTTCTTTTCTATAATTATTTACCCTTGACTATATATGATATTTGACTCATAGTCCTTGAAAATGTACCCATCATTTTCAAAAAGTACAGTTTTTTGATTGACTAAAATGTTCATTTAAGCTCAATTATTACGAAATAACCTGGAATTAACAATAACTTTCATGTATTTTGTGACCTTTTGCTATTTTTTTTCCAGTCCCTCATAACCTTCGTGAACAAGCATCTCAGCAAAGTGAACCTCGAAGTGTTGGATCTGGATAGTCAGTTCCACGACGGGGTATACCTGGTCCTCCTCATGGGGTTACTCGAGGGGTTCTTCGTACCCCTCTACGATTTCCACCTGACCCCCCAGGATTTTGACCAGAAGGTCCACAATGTGACTTTCGCATTTGAACTTATGCAAGACGTTGGTTTGGCTAAGCCCAAAGCTAGGCCTGAAGGTAAGATAATATAAGCTTTTTTTTTCTTTTTGTTTTATCAAAAAAATCGAAGAAGGATCTCACATACTTATAAACCTAGTTTTAATAAAAATATATATTTTTTTTAATAAATATATTAAACCTGCTGCTGTTAAATATAAATCTAAATTACTTTTTTGTATTAGTACAAAACAATCATTGATCAAAGACTATTAGATTAGATTTAAAAAATAAGAAGTTATAAGCTTTTTTTCTATTTTAACTGTAGTTTTTTAAGAATATTATAAACTATGTTAACTAATAATAAAAAAAATTAAATAGTGTAGTTTCATTATTTAAATAATTTTGCCTTTAGATACATTATCAAAATAGTATTTAAAAAAGTGGTCAGATGTGAGTCAAACTTTCCTACCGAGGCTTCCATACTATGAGAATAAAACTTATAAAAGTTTACAATGTTAAGTTTGCCATGTAGTACTTTTGTACAAATTTAAAACGGGTTACCAATAAAGTTAAAACATTAATCATTTGATTTACATCTGCTTACTATCTTTTTATTTTCATTTTAAATCCTTTATTGACATAATTAAACTAAAAAAAAATCTTTCAGATATCGTGAATCTCGACTTGAAGTCAACTCTCAGGGTGCTATACAATCTGTTCACAAAGTACAAAAATATGGCCTAAATTTTCCTTATTTATTTAATATACTAATAAATAATAATATTTTATAACTAGATAACTTCGATGTAGAAATTAATAAAATAACTTTTATGTTATGTAATTTATGTGTTTAATGTTTTTAGTATTTACATTTCTCTTTATTTTGAGGCTGTTGTGGCGGAGCGAGGGGATCAGCTTCTGGCGATAAACGCGACGATTGTGGGTTTGATGCCCACACAAGGGAATGATTATACTATTTTATTTATTTTTATTTCCTCTGGTGTACATGTTGCGGCGTTGAGTACCGTCACACAAAATATCTATCTTCACAATAGGTTGCAAGTGTGAAGGAGTGTTTTACAAATTTATGATAATTTTGCTAAAACCTGTATGTACCACAATATATTATTTTACTTTTTAGAAACATTAACATTTACCGCCATTAGATATTTAATATCATATTAACGCTGATTAAAGTCTCTGAGTGGGCCTTAGGTAATTATTATTTTATTTAGTTATTCTAAATTAATCTAAAATTAATATTGAACATATTTTGTTCTTATTTTCGTATAAAATAACTATTTTATTAGATACTTAAAAAAAGAAAAGAAAAATCAACAGTTAATATTCTTTTCAATAAAGATTGGAATTAAAATATATATATTTTTGAAGTATTTGACGACATGTGCTTATTAAATAAGTTGTGCTAACATTTGTGTTAATGTATTAATTATATGTGCCTTATTTAATAGATATTTAATTATTATTAAAAAATTATATAAAATATTAACAATTATTATTGTGTTTTATTATATCCTTATAATTTAAATATGATGGTTATGGGTTCGATATCAGGAGGATAATTATATATAAATTATTTTTATTTTCCCTCCCTACCAGACATTTTATAAAAAATGTCTGGTAACATTTGATTGAATAGAGGGACATACAGTCTGCTAGGCGCAAGCTGAACAATTAAGCCACTCAACATGCAATGGCTCCAGAATTCGGCGGAAAGTGGGGAACGGAGTATCTAAACACTAGGATCCCTCTGCAAATACATTTGCAGACGTGACGCACCTACACTATCTGTGTATAGTCATACAAAAGCGAAGCTCAGCTTACGGCTCGCGGGCTATACTCGTATTCATGTTTTTTCATTATTTTGTAAAGTATTTTTGTTTACAAAAATTTGTAACTTATAGCTATTAAATATTATATACACATGTATATTGTACATATAGATTATATTTTCCTTGATTGTATTGATTAAATATTGATTAGAGGATAAGTTCAAAAACAAAGCTTATGTTTTTTAATACATTTATTAAAAAAAATATATTAAGTCGTTTGTTTACATTCGAGGTAGGAGTTAGAACGTGGATATTTCAGCATTTTTATCATCATTATGGTAAATATCTTACGTAGCAGTACTTAAACCGAACCCGGGGTCAATCAGGCAGGTAGGATATCCAAGTAATCAAAAACAATAATATAAAGATTCAAAATCATTTCTCTCACTTGACTGGGCATCAATGTCATCAATTAAACACTCAATTTTCGATTGTACTTCATCATAGTTATCATATAAACATTCCATCTTACCTATTCGTAACCTGCTGTTGACTCAATGAACTAGATAATTCATTTATATACTTAGTGAAATAAGTCAACCGGCCTTTATAACTAGCTTGTTTTTTAATAAGTCCTTTTTCCTCACTCTCCGACATTTTTGGAATCTCAGGAGTGAACTAGCCTGGAATTGAAATAGTATACAATGTATATCTGACCTAAGATTTTCTTATATATGTACTTATGTATTTACAAGCATGTAAATAAAGATGTTTAATTTTAATACATTAAGTATTTCTTAATAAAATATCATTTTTTTTTAATTTGTCTTAATATTGAATCAAATTGTCAACTGTGTACTTATATGACCTGATCCAATTAGTATATTATCAAAACAATTATAATGTATTTTTTTACTTTTCTACAGCAAAATAATGCAATTTATATGCAAACTTTTAAATAAATATTACAAAGCTTACTTTTTATAAAGTTGTTAAATATTCATATGCTTTTATTAAGTTGTAAGACATAATACAATTGTTATACTGATACAGTAACAAAACACTAGGTCACACTATTTAAATTGCTTAATACACAATATTCAAATCATTTTTTCTTTTAAATAATGATTAAATACTTAATGAAGTACTAAATATTATTTAATAAGTACTACAGTTATATTATAACAAAATTAATGATGACTGTATGATAAGTTAACTTTTACTGTTTTATAAGAATAATCTAGTACATACCTGTTAAAACTATGAAATATTGTTAAAATAATAACAATTAAATATAATTGGAAATAAACAATTTACCAAATATACATACTTAGTTTTACTTTAAATCACAAATTAATGTAATAGGCAAATGGCAATAACAGTAACCGGAATGACAGATAAGTAATGTGACGAATCTTACAAAACTAGAGGGTAGTAAAATAAATTTTAAAAAGTTTTGACAGTCAAGTAAGTCCTTCGTAGGTAGGAAAAATACTTTAAAATTATTTATTGGTTAGAGAGAAGTATAAGCAACATTTTGTTTCTAAAATGTTTAAAATCGAGGATATATTAGAATTCAGCTCTTCTGATGAAGAAGCTACACCTACTCCAAACAAAGTGAGTAAATGATATTAACGTAATTTCAATTTCTTTAATATTATATACTTTTGGAATATTTCTTATATAGACTTTCAATTATTTCAGAGAAAACTACTGAACACTATGGTTGTTATACCGGGTCAATCGTCTTCTCGTTATCCTATTTGGTGCTGGAGACCAGAAGATCAGGAGTTTCCAATGGAAAAGCAATGCGACAAGGAACCAGATAAAAAATATGTAGAAATTGTCATAGAAGGTAGTCCGGTTCAATGTTACAATGAGACAGGTAAAGAATTAGCTATTACAATTGAAGAGAGTTTTTTGAAAAATGTATTTGTATATAAAAGATATACTTAGTACACAAACTAAATTTACAAAAAAAGAATGAATAAAGTTATTATTGCCAAAAAATAACTTGTAAAAAGGTAAATAAACTTTTATTTGAACTTTACCTACATGTAACAAGGTAGGCAGAGTATCATTCGTGAATCATTGAGTGGTTGGCTCGAAGCAGCTTTTTCCTTTTTTATTGAAAGCCATAATCTTGTTTTGTTCTTGTAGCAACCAACAGCCAAGTGCTTTATATTAAAAATAATAAATAAATAGATATGACTTCAAGGTACAATAATTTGGATATAAAAATTTAAAGTTTTTATTAACAAAATAGTGTAAAAAAAAACCAAAATCAGCTTCACGTTGTATCCCGTACACAGCAGGTATAACATAGTTATAAGAAACTCTGTTCCCCACTTTCCGCTACATTTTTCGAGCATTGTGAGTGGCGGAACTCCGCCGGGCGTTTGCCTTGGTGCCAGGGCAAACAAATGAAAATATTAATAAATAATAATTCATTCCCCCGACGTGGGGATCGAACCCACAACCGTCGCATTACAGTCATGCCACGTATTGGGCCACGACGGCCTATGAAA
>HE670468.1:0-13533 GCA_000313835.2 Heliconius melpomene melpomene | reverse complement strand
AGGAGGTAAAGTTATATCTAAAACTAGTAAATTAGTTAGTAAACTAACTACTCATACGTTCCAAACGACTAGCTGTGACAGGTACAAAAGCAATTTTTCTCTTAGCCTACCTGTTTTTCTTACTAGAGAATTCTACTAGCTGACCAGAGTGGTCAGAATCCAATTTATTAATAATGCTTTTGTAGCATGGAATAATGTCAGTAAATATGTTATTTATACAAGTACTAGTCGTAGGAGTTATTCTGGTTGGCTCCATAAATAAATTAAGTAAATTGTGTGACTTAAAAAGACTTAATAAATTTATGGTGGGACTTAAACTTTCCAAAATATTAACATTAAAGTCCCCACACACTAACAAAGGCTTACCCGACTTGGTAAGTTTGCTTAAGGCCTCATCCATTACTTCTAAAAATAATTCTAAATTGGCGGAGGGAGGTCTGTATACACATATAACAATGAATTGCTCTAGTTGAACACACGCTAATTCGATAGAACATTCTACAGAAAGGGACACAATATCTTTCCGTTCCTTGAACTTAAGGTTCTTGTTTAATATAATAAGCGACCCCCCGTCGTATTGTGTTGATTCTGCAGAATGAGCTTCCTACCCGGTGGTTTCTGAAATTAAACATGAGCTGGTTCACCTTTAACCAATGTTCAGTAATACACATAATACTAATTTCCTCCGAGTTCATGAATAATTCCAGCTCTAGCTGCTTGCCCCCCGTCAAGCAACGGATGTTCTGATGAACTAATCTAATAGACTTAACATTTTTATTATTATTTTTGCATGGATATTGTGATGTGCAGTGTGCGTTATCATTGTAATTTAATTGTAAAGCTAGCTGGATCAAAGGGTTATTTAATAATAAATTAGAGCTAGAGGTTGCTACCTCTGTTGTCTGAGAAATTAATTTAAATGTTATTAGATAAATGTAACTAAAATAATAAATTTACAGGTAAAGTGATTTAGAGACAACGATAATATCGCTAAGCAATTAATGGCCTCACGGTCTCTGTGCCTGGATACATTCTCGTATACTGGTACTCGCATTACATGTGACGTACGTGATACATAGTTATTCGACTAATTTCAACATATAAATGATTTCTACTAAGAAATTATCATTTATGTTTCAAAGTTCAAAGTCAGGTTTTTATATGGAGATAAATATTGTAGTTTTATTCCTTATTGATGTATGGGTTATTTGTTCCAAGTTATATGTTCACTTGGGATAAAATTCAAGATGTTACTTTTTCATTTTTTTCCTGTACATATGTATAATAGTCTGTACATTTGTATAGTGTTACAAAAATGCCGATTTTGAAACGTTGTCGTATGAATTACTCATAATTTTTTTAATAAATGTGCTAAGTATCATGCATGTAAACTAATTGGACATAACGTCCGGTGGGACGAACCCTGCTAGATGGACCGACGACCTAAAGAGATTGGTGGGAAGCGGATGGATCTGAAGAGCTGTGGATCGAGTGTGGTGGCGAGAATTGGGGGAGGCCTATGTCCAACAGTGGACAATCGATGGCTGTTGATGATGATGATGATGACGAAACTTGTAATTAATGGTTTTTGTAAAATACACATTGTACATTTCCAGTGTTTTACTTGGCTTGTCACGCTAGTGTGTTTTGATATTACTTTCAACATCGTTGTTACAATCATAAAAAGCTACTACGTAATTTATATATACCTTTTGTTAACAAAGAGCACTGTGTATCTAACGTAATTTGTTAAGACAGTGGCTTGCAATTTTAGTAAGACATGAAATGGGAGAAATAATCGAATATGTATGTAATTTTAAATTGTCACTTGAATATTAGAAAAAACTAAAAAACAGCAGAAAAACAAGAATAAAATAAACATTTTCTAAAGGTGAAAGTACAAATTTTATTTTAAGTAAAATTTTGCAGGTAAACTCTATTGCTTCTACTGCTCATGTCATATTTTGTATCAAACGACACAGCGACGTCGTTCCTACACAGCGTAAAATGAAAGCGCGCGCCAATGTAATTACAGGTAGAATACGATACTTTAATTCTCGTCCATATTGTATGTTTTGAAAACTTCGAGTATTTTTTTGTACTTAGTTATTTTTTTTGTCTGCTTAGTTATACACATACATATATTTTTCATTCAATTGTCATTTCTTTTTCTTTATGAACGAAACTGAGAATATTTACATATTTTATTTTCTATCTCGATATATTTTCAGCTTCACGCTGTAATCTTTATAAAACAGGGTAGGCAGAGAAAAGCTGATAAAAACACTACGTTCTCAACTTACCATTTGATTTCCAGACGTTGTGACTTGAGTGGCAGAACTCAACGTCGAATTATGTCTTGTCAGAGCGGGGACATGAAAGTAATTCAATACACCTATATTGCGGATCAAAGCTATAACCATTACGTTTACAAAATAGTTAAATAATATTTGAAATTCGATTCTAAAAATATGATCATACAATTTTACATAGTAAAAACAAGGAGATAATATGAAAAAAAACGAAGAGTAGGCAGGAGCGTCGGTACACTTCCCTAAGTGTGTATTTGATAATGTAGGCGACACCTGCCCTCACGGCTATAAACCACAATAATGCATCGTTCTGGTTTTATGTTAGCTGAAAAGCAATATGACCCTCGCTGACGCCGCGTCAGACGCTCACCTTCATATTGCTAGTCTGCGTATTTTTCTCATAAGTTTTCTATTACATGAAAGGATATATGAGCTTGGAACTTCATTAAATTTAATACCGTTAGATATTTTAAACCTGAAATGTTATTTAAAAAATGTTTCACACTTATTTAATCGTATGGCGTTACATGTGCAGTGGAAATTTGAATATTAACATTTGAAGTTATATTGATTCAATACAGTATGAAAAAAGACAGGTTGTGGGCTTATAGTATAAGCTTTACACAATCCATACCTATATTATAAATTAGAAAGTAACTCTGTCTGTCTGTCTGTCTATCTGTCCTTTACGCAATTAGGGTCAAACCGATAATTTAATTGTGATAAAATACTCATATAGAGATACTTGAGGGTCTCGGGATGAATATAGGATACTTTTTTCTCTTATATTTGTAATATTTTCGATATCCATACCTATATTATAAATTCGAAAGTAACTCTGTCTGTCTGTCTGTCTGTCTGTCTGTCTTTTACGCAATCAGGGCCAAGCCGCTAACTTAATTGTGATAAAATACTCATATAGAGATACTTGAGGGTCTCGGGATGAACATAGGATACTTTTTTCTCTTATATTTGTAATATTTTCGATATCCATACCTATATTATAAATTCGAAAGTAACTCTGTCTGTCTGTCTGTCTGTCTGTCTGTCTTTTACGCAATCAGGGCCAAACCGCTAATTTAATTTTGATAAAAAACTCATATAGAGATACTTGAGGGTCCCGGGATGAACATAGGATACTTTTTTTTTCTCATATTTGTAATATTTTCGATATATACTAATATATTAAAATAATTAATTTGACAAGCAATTTATTCCGCCATGTTAATAACAGTCGTCGCTAAGCAACGCGTAGCTAAGCAACGGCTTGCAAAATTTCTTGTTTTAAGAAAACGTCACCCAAAGTGAGTTTGCTTAATACATATAATATAGATTTGTATACATTAACAAAAATTAGATGATTTCTGTAATTTGATATTCATCCTTATGAAAATAAATATAAGAGTCACTTTTAGCATTTCATCTTGATGGAAATTATAGTTTACTGTATAACATTGTAATAAATAAGATGTCACTGATTCCAAATGACCTAGCCTACGAGTGGTATAGCATGACGACGCGAACGGTCAGATGATGATCTCAGTTCGGTTATCTATGCCGATGTTATACACTTAAAATATCGTAATTTCAATCATTTGGGATTTTATTTAATATTGTTCGCAAAAATTAATAATTATTTAATATAGAAAAATGTTTAGTACGCGCGCACAGCAAACTTTAGGTACTTTTTCTAATATTAAGAATTTCCTTTAGTTACTTTTACTTCTTTTGTTTGCTCATTTCGGTTACTCAGATATTTTTTCTAATAATAAATCTCCACTTAATATTATTTTTTAACTTATTTTAATTATTTAGACTTATATTTTCGCGGGCGTAGCCGCGTCCGGGCCCACTAGTATACCAATATATTAAAATACTTATTAACTTGACATGCAATTTATTCCGCCCTGTTAATAACAACCGTCGCTATGCGACCGTTGCAAAGCAACGATTTGCAAAGTTTGTTGTTAGAACGCCTTAACGCATCTCTCTGTTGAAAACTGATAATAATTTCATAAATATATTTAATAAATATTCGTATAGTTCAAGCGGGCGTAGCCGCGTTCGGGTCCACTAGTTTTTTTCATAAATCGATTAGATACTAAAACGCCTTGCGTAATTCCTTCTATATATTAAACAAAGATGCATGATCGGGAAAAGAATAGCTTATTTAAATCTCTTTATATAGCGCAAGGGCGATTTTCGTGAGATAGGATCGTATAAAACAGTCACGTATTTTTAGTGTCAGTGGCTTCGACGTCTCGCTTTAACAATATCATAACCAACCTGCCAAGTCTTTACCTCCCTTAGTACGTATAGCGATAGAAATAGCATAATTATGTTTCGTATATTATTACTTAACTATGTTTATTCCATTAAGCTTCTACAAGCAATTCATAGTAATTAATTTCATTATTAACGATTCTAGAGGCCTGTGAACGCTTGCTCGGATGTCGGTTCGATTCCCATTTGGGGAAATGAATTATTGGAAATAATTCCTCATTCTTTAGTAGCAACATATTAGTTTTAGTAGCAATTGTGTCGAAAATTGGGCGGAAATTAGAGAATAGAGTGTCCCAACACTAGATTCTCTCTGTCTACTCTGAAATATAAAGGACCAAGCGTCAAGCTAAAAAGTAAGAAGTAAGTAAAGAACTAGAACACACATTTGCATATTTATTTTTGATCTCTAGCTGGTACTAAACAAATTATTTTTCTGTACCAATAAATGATAATTAATCGATTTTTTTATTAATAGTTAAAATGGCACCACTAGTAGTAAAATAATTTAATTTTTTAAACAAACAACACTTTTATACACGTACACGTATGTAGATATATTCAAAATAAATCTTTAACAGCAGCTGTGAGCATTTCTAAATATTTATATTCTATGAGCACTACCGATTTCGGCAATATACCTTATTGAATTTCTTTGTGAAAAGGGTACATACTGATAAGTTTCCACTATCCAAAAATATACAAGTGTACCCCATAATACTTAACCTCATGTTGTTGCTTTTATTGAAAATTTTGAATTTTTTTATCTTTACGCATATAGCATGGTCCCATTAACACTTCCGTTCCTCGCTCTTCGCCAAGTTCTTGAGGCATTCTATATTGAGAGGCAGAATTAAACTAAAGCGAGGTAATGAAAACATTAAATATTTCATTTAGTCAAGTGGAAAGTGGAAATCGAACACACAACCTGTCGCGTCTACAGTCCGCTCACTTGTGCCCCTGCGCCACTAGTCTCATTTTGAATTTTTGCATGTTATTTTAAAGTAAGACCTGATATTGTTTTTTTAACAACAATAAAAATTAAATATTATAATGTAATCTATAGACATGCAAAAATACATGTAAATAAAGTAAAATGTAGTTTCAACAAATAAATAATATTACAAACCGTTGTGGCGTCGCTATAGTTATGGGTTGGATTTCCATTTGGCGAAATTATTTTTTTTGTTTCTTCATTAAAGTAAAAAGACACATTTAGTTCCGCTACCCATTACATGTCTCGAAAATAAAAAGGAAGATGTTTAAAACATTATTTACCCCATACTTTTGAAAAAAAACGTTTAATGGTTTTTTTAGTATTAAAAATATATAAAAAAAAACCTTCATATATTTTTATTCAAGCATCATAAAAGCGACTGGTCTGGTCCACTTTAAAATGACTGGCATTTTTTTACTCAGAAAGCATTGCCTTGTAAGCCGATTATGATTTACCCTTAAATAAAAATTATATTTTGCTGTCGTCTGAGATTTTTTAAAAATTATTTTTCCTCAAATGTTGTTTTTTTACGAAATGTTTAGCATTGGGGTACAATATTCACATTTAAAAAAATTCTACTGACCTGTTTCGATGTCATTTTGCTGCTGCTTTGCTTGTCTTCTCTTGCTCCGTGTAGTGTTGATGGAGATGAATAAAAACTCTACTCATGGTTAACACTGAGTTTATTAAGCATTACTTTAAAGTACATATAATTAAAACACAAATAGTAAATCACGACACAGTTTACATACAAAAGTCAACCACAAACATATATATAAACGTAGAAAACGATAAAATACAATAATATTAAGAAATAACTGAGAAAACTATGGAAAGTATAGAAAGCGCATCGAATGGCAAGCATCGACTGTCATAAAAAAATATGCCGTAGCCGTAGAGGGTAGGAGTGAATTTTAGGACACCTTACCGGTTCAATCGACGGCATCGGGCACTTTCATATAAATGTATTATTAAAATATTAATTTTTTTTAAAATATATATATTATATAAATGATAATAAATAAATTAATGCAGTTTTTCTTTGATAACATTCATCAATTTCTCGTTTGAAGTTTCAAATAAGAAAAATTATACTGAAGTGTCAATAAGAATGATCATATACTCACCTTCCACCCTCCTTCATAGGGTGCGATCCACCGAACCAATATTTCCGTTGTCCGTCCACGTCAATACTGCCACGGCGGTAGATTGATCACCTCCTGATGTCCCCAGATCCTTGTATCCATGGAACGATCTTATAATAACCTTTTTATTTCCTAGGTGCTTTTGAACTGGCTAGTGTAATATCTAGTTAGACACTATGCCAGTCTATTCATTTTAGTGGATAAGGACAAATATGATCTTCTTTATGTTTATAACATATGAAAATTCATTTTTGACGAATTGATGGAATTCGTATGGTTACGTAATATAAGGTGAAGGCATAAATTTTAGTAAACTTGCATATTTGTATAACGATGATAAACTAATTTTTAAAATATTCTACAAATATTACAAATGGGAAAGCATGTGATAGTTCACGTTTCACTTTCACGCAAAAACTACTGAACAACGTTAGATGAAACTTTACTGTAATATGAGTTATCGCTTATACATAGGAATAGCATATAGGCTATAATTTAGGTAAAGAGCTTGCATAATTTGGCTGTAATATAACAATACCTTTAAATAGGTGAAGCCACGTCTGGGTCGCTAGGTGATAATAAATATTGTTATGGTCGGGTCTTTTGAATGAATAGAATTCGAGTCAAATTGTCAATTTTGGGACATATAAATTGAGAGTAAATTCCAATTAAGTATTAACTACTTCTAGTTTCTAAAAATACTGAATTACTCAGTTAATAAATAATTATATAATTAGTTAAAACCTTTGAAATTGCTTACAAAAAAAAACAAGTTCTTTAACTTCTTTCTAGAATGTTTAATCAAGTCTGCAAAAATTTTAAAACATTGGCAAAGTACTTTATTAAATAAGAAAATTGATGTATTGAGTACATCAATCGAACTTATTGATTCATCGAGTAAAGCTTAAAAAGGTATAAAATTGTCAATTTCCATTCTAGACATTTTATAGATAGTAGAAATCGGCTTCCTTTATGAAATATTCCCGCCACTGACATAGTAAATCTTTTGGAGCGCTGACGTACCTGATGGTGGACCTGTCAGGAACGTTTTTAAAAAATTACTTTCGCTTGACAGTACACCGGTACGGAATGCACCCAGCAAAATACTGAACAGCCAGGAATGGTTTTGATTTATGATCATTTTGAAGATTGAAAATAACTGCATTTACCTCATGAACTTGTTCGTGAAAGAAATCTTTTATGTTATAATTGATTAATTATTGTAACATTTTATATTTGTCAAATAATTTTGTTCTAAGGTTGTTATTGTTATAACTGATTATATAAATTACAATATAAATTGAATGTAAATATTTTGCATATTTGTTCAAATTAACTTTCTTTTAAATACGAATAAGTCATTTTACAGTTTTATATGAACGAAATAAACATTACAAATTTCAGTATAATATGCCTTAACGTTTAAAACAATCTCTATACCCTTCCGCATGTACCTCACATAATGCGTGTTGAGTTGCGAAGCTCAACGCTGCCTTTTGTCTTACCTGACCGTAAATAAAAAAAACATTCTCCTTTGAGAGATTCAAACCCAATTAACATTCAGATCGTAACCCACTGCGCAATGATAAACATTTACATGAAACTTCACACTACATACAATAAATAATTTAAATCCATATTTTTATACAAATATGACATAATAAAACAATCTTCTTCCAAATCTTCTGTCAAAGCTTCAAATAAAATGATATTAGTTCGCGCGCAAGAACATTTAGATGTCTATGACATTATTAAAGTCGGGCGCATCTCGGCCAGTGACGCTAAAATACTACGTGACTAAGTTGCAGAATTGACGTTTCCCCTGAAAAATCATCCAGTCGACTACCCACCGCCGAGTGAATAAAGAAAAAATGACGATAGCGTCCGCCCGGGACGACCATGGAATATCCTGCATAATTTATTTGGAGAAACTTTATGTTTTATATTATCCCAAACATGCCTTTCTAAAGTTAATTTATCTATTTGAAAGTTTTTTTTATTAGTAAAATGATAATTATGTATATTACTAAAAATAAAATAATTATATTGTTATAAATTAAGTTTTAGGTATAAGCTGAATGAACTGTGCACATTAGTATTTTCCCTTCTTTTATTTAAAAACCTATATATTCTTTTTCCTTTTTTCCATTTTTCGAGTCAAGTATAATGACATTAAATAAATGTATTTTTTTTTGTATTAGTATATGTAACATATTCATGGTAGCGTAGTTGTGGGTATGCTTCAGTAGACAAATCACGGAGCAGAGTTCCGCCATTCAACACGCATGTCTTAAAAATTGATTAGAAGCTGAGAAACAGTATTTTTTTCAGTATTTTTGTCCTCTGTCCTCTGTCTGCCCTACTTGTCTGTGAAGCAGATTTTTTAATGTTACAAATACTTTTTCACCTACTAAAATTATTGTAGTAGGTGAAAATTTAGTATATTTTACATATCTTTTATAAGTGCGTCATTATAATAAACGAGACTACAATCGGAAAATAATCTTTTCGATTTAGGTCCTTAATTTCTAGATTACAGGCGCACAATGGAACACAGCCGTTCGAATATCGTATTTCCTTTTTCTCATCTATTATTCTATTCAGATCCAATTTTTCAACTTGCGCTATATTTATCATTTAAAGGCTTTATATGTCTATAGGTATTTTAAGTAATATGAATATTTTTTTAATATATGCATATGTTAGGCAGAGGGAACCTGGGAATCTAGTGTTAAGACACTCCGCTCCCAACTTAACCGAATTCTGGAGGCATCGTGTGTTGAGTGGCGTAACTCACGCGCGCTTTACTATCGTTGCCAGAGCGAGGAAATTAAAATATGAAATATCTCATTTCCTCGATTAGGAATCGAGTCCACAACTTCTCACGTTTACCTCCGCACGTTTCTTGTGAAAGTTATTAAATAAGGGAAAAAAATAAATATATTTTCTTAATAAAAACCATCAAAATAAAAAAGGAAAATAATGTACATATTTCTACAGTTACGAGTATATTAAAAGAACTCAGATCTTAAAAAGGGCATTAGCTGTTTTCCATCGTTTCAACATTTTTCTATTATTTTGTATTGAGAAATATTTTGTAATAAGGCTTTGTTAATAGTTTGAAAAGGGATAGAACGTTGACGCATTAATTCAAGTGCAACACGTAAAATGCATTAGTGGACGGCGGCCATTCGTCATTGTCCAAGCTTTCTTTGGGACAGCGCTAACCTACGGAATATTGGTACGAGTACATTAAAAGTCCATTGTGGCTGTGCCATTTTTTTTAACGAATCTAATATGTCATCTCATCCTTCATTTCTTTTCTGTTTTCTCTTTTCTGATTATTACTTGCTTAAGTTTATTTGATAATCAAATACATAATAATGATAATTTTCAAAATTGATGTAAGAAAAATAGACTGTAAGATGTTTTTTTTTTAAATGGAAGTGTTTATCACAAATACCATTTAACTACAGAAAAAATACTTCAGATATAACTTATTCAATTAATATTGTTAAATTAATATCGTTTATTATTTTATTTAATAAATAAAAAGAGGAGACGTTTAAATAAACACACCTTATATTTTCACATTTTATTTCAACTTTATACCAGTTTGTAAATTACACATTTATTGTCAAAGTCAACGTAAATAATACATACATACTTATTAGCACAAGAGTTCAAGATGGAGACAACCAGAAATATGATTAATTTTAAGGCTTACACACACTACGTGAAAAATGAGATTATTCCAATATAATTTTTAATTAAAATTGTGAATCAGTGTGCGTTCACCTTTATATGATTGAAATTGGCAGTACCATTCAAATAGATATAAAGACTTATTCTAATCGTAGTAAATGTTTTTATAGTAAGTATACGATTTTCCTTTAACTAATAATATTTTTTTTAACATTTGGATGGAAAATCTATTTATAATATTAATCACAAGTAAGTTTTTATTTACAAAAATGAAAGGAAGCACATTAATTTCATAATTTTTGACTTTGAAACTGCTAGTAATATCTATTCATGACTTTTATTATAGGGATATATTCTGTACAAAGGACGTTTACTTAAAAATAATATTTAATATTTTTATTTAGTAGTTATAGAAATTTTCAAATACTTAGAAATTAAATGGGTTCCGAGTTTTTAATTCGTTTTCTGATTTTAATATATATTATCTATTAAATGTAGTGGTGTACTAAATAAATATTCAAGTAGGTATTTAGGTATAATAAAAATTAACTTATAATTTATACAGAATAAATAAGAAACAAATTCACGGAGTTTCACTTAAATTAAACTTCTCTCAAAAAAAACTTCTCAACATATTTAAAATTATTTACAAAAAATAACTTGCTTCTCTGATTACTTTGATTTTAACTGTTTAAGCTTTTGCTTATTGAAGGCGTCGTGGCGGAAGTGCACAAGGGTGTGACTGTAACGCGACGGTTGTAGGTTCGATCCCCACTCGACGGAATGAATTATTATTTCTGAATATTTTCAATTCTTCGCTCTGGTACCAAGGCAAAGGTCGTTGAGTGATAAACGGAGTGTCTTAACACTGGGTTCTCTCTATCTACCCCGCGTATGCGGGATCATCGTGAAGCAATTTTTTTTTAATTGTTTAAACTATTGCTATAATACGCAAACAGGATTAATTAATATTCCTTTTCCTTTCATAATTCTCATACGAGATGTATTCCACGACGAAGTACTTAAAACGGTTTACTTAAGGAAACGAAGTTTGTTGATGTTTACATGATTAGCTCGTAAATTATACATAACGCAAGCTGATTGAGCCGCGGTAACAAATTATACAAGTTAAATAGAATACGCAACTTCCATGTGGAATAACTGGGGAACATGTGAAGTTTAAATATTGAAAGTTAAATAAAAGCTATATATGTTGGCTGTAAGCGCGACAATTATGAGTTCGATTCCCATTCAGAGGAATTAATTATTATTTGTTAATATTTTCATTTTTGTGATATTTTCGTTCGTGGGGCTTAATTCCGCTACTCAACACTCAATGCTTCAAAAATTCAACGGAAAGTGGGGAACGGAGTATCTTAACACTTTCCCTCTGCGGATATGCGGGATACAGCGTGAAGCTGAAAAAAAATTATAATTTCAAGTCCCAAGAAGAAATATCAAGAAAGGCAATAATATATTGTGTAAGTATGTACTCATTGAATCTGTCCATTTCCTAGTTATGTTACAACCTTTATATTTAAGCGTAATAATAATAATTAATAAAGTATGTTTAATACATATATAACATATACAATATCAATTCACAATTGTAATCATTTTAATTTTATATTTATAAAAATTTGATTATATTATACAAAAAATAATTTAAAACAGTGGACGACGTAACAATGAATTAAAATATCATTTTTCGTTCTTTATTAGCACATTCAAATCCAGTAAATTTTAAAATATATATCTATATAGTATGTATATATCTAAGAGTGGTGAGTAATATAGCGTATAGCTGTGGTGGTAGGTGTTTTAGGTACTGGTGCGCGTGGGATGCTGCTGGGCGGGTCGCGGGCAGGTTCCTCGCGCGCTGCCACGCCGCCCCTGACACCATCGGTTCGTCTGCATAGCCATTCATGCTGAGTTGAAGTCCTAGGAGTATTCAACGTTAATATTAAAAAAATAAAATACAACACTGCGTTAAGTTCCGCCACTCGACACGTAATGTCTCAAAATTTGACGGAATATGGAGGACGTCTTTATTGATATATTTTTCAACAATTACAATAAAAATAAAACAATTGCATATTATAATAATGCTAAAGTCAATGTGTACAAGTAGATAAATAATATAAGAAATGCTTCCATAAACCTCTGACTGACAAGTGACAACTAACAATCTTAACCGCTCAAGCACGAGACGTGAAAAGAAAAGGGATCGTAGGGCAAGTTTACGCATTAAATATTTACTATGTTTACTTCCAAAAATATAATTCTAGAAGATGATTTACGCTTAATTCCGTGTAGCCAGATAGGCAGAGGATCTAGTGTCCGTTCTCTACTTTTTACGAAACGAAAATAATTCCTTACATTTTAATTTAGTTTTTTAAGTGAATATATCCCACAATTATCGTATATGTTATTCTATTTATAATAGATCTGATTGATGTAAATAATAATGTATTTGGCTAACGCTATATGCTAAGCAACCCCGCTTCTCATTTTTAGCCCAATTGCGGAGGCTTGTTGATCGGCGGAACTTAACGCCGGTCTTTACCTCGATACCAGAGCGAAGTTATGAAAATATAGTAAATATACAAAATAAATAATAAAGTAATATACATATGAACTTCTTCTTCTTCGTGTCAATGAATGGAGAATTCATATCACATTTTGCCAGTATTTAGCCACGTCGACTGCGGCATCTGTTGCTTCCATCAGATCGTCATGTGAGCAGGTGAATGGACATTTCGGGCAGGAGAGTAAGTGTGCCATCGTTTGTGGATCGGCGCCACAGTCACAGGGTGACCCATCCCTCAGTTCGTACCCCCATCTCACGAGAAGCTCTTTGCATCGACCAACCTGGCTCCGTAAACGATTAAGTGACTTCCATGTTGGCCACTGCAAGTTGTAACCTGCGGGTAGGCACTCTTTGGGGGGAACAAAGCCTGAAGGTGGCGAGTAGATTGTCTGCCATAACCGTATCCTAGCGCGACTCGGAATGCAATCTAGAGCTTTGGTAGCTTGAATAAAACTGTGGCGACTTTTCAAGCGGGCACGAGGTGCGGTGTAGCCAAAGAGTGGG
>HE670467.1:0-15300 GCA_000313835.2 Heliconius melpomene melpomene | reverse complement strand
TTCATTATGAATAAAAACGGCACACCAATTTCTATAGTGTCCGATTTCTCCGTAAATGTTTTGCGTATTTGTTCTAGGTATGATTATGGCAGTTTGAATGTTACAAGAGACGTAATGCAAAAGAACAGGGATGCGGGAATTCCTTTGGTAAGATTTATTATCTATATTTTTTTATTTATTTAATCTGTTTTTAAAGGACAAATAGTTACAGACTGCTTAAGAATACAGATTATTTATTGAAGGTAATTTTTTTTTTGGAATAAAAAAGTTACAATTCATCATTGTTTTTTTACAATTTTCGTTTTTCAGGATGTGCAATGGAACGATTTAGACTACATGTTGAATGCCAATGACTTTACGTATGATACTACTAAATATGATGGTTTACCACAATTTGTGGATAAATTGCACGAACAAGGAATGCATTATATTATACTTATTGGTATGAATTTTCTTTTTTTTGCGTTAAGAAACTAAAATTCTCTAAATAAATTGTAGCTAGAGTACAAAGAAGTCTTCAGATTCGCTCTGCCTGCTCCACAATATGCCGTAGATATAAATACTGCTAGAATAATTACATTATAGCAAATAAACTGGCGAAGTTTTATGCTTGGAAGCCCCTCATAAATATTTGTTTTGTTTTAATTTGATTATTTATTTCTAAAGTGTGTATATAACTAAATATTTTTTGTATATATTTTAGATCCAGGCGTGAGTGCTTCAGAGAAGCCCGGCGAGTATCCGCCGTTCGACCGCGGCATTGAAATGGATGTGTTCATTAAAAACACCACAGATCAACCTTTTGTTGGGAAAGTGAGTTATTTTGCTACTAATATTTGTAAACTACCTTTTTCCTTCTTAAAGGAAGTTGCTTACAACATTAATAATAGTTTTATTTTATATATTTTTTAAAAAATGACCAATCTTGGTGCACGGGCACAAGCGTGCGACAGTATACACGACAGGTTGTGGGTTCGATTCCACTCGAGAAAAATGTTAAATATATCGTATATTTAACATTTTCATTTCATCGCTTTGATAACGAGGCAAAGCACGGTGCTGAATTCCGCCACTCAACACGAAATGCCTACAGAATTCGGCGAAAGGGAAGTGTTTTAATGGGAACATAGTGTTTTAACACTAAGTCTTAGTTGTAATGAAAATTTTAAATATGTTTCCAGGTATGGAATCCAAAATCAACAGTATGGCCGGACTTCTTCCATCCGAACGCTTCAGCTTATTGGAAGGAAATGATGACGGAATTCCATAAGAAAGTTAAATATGACGGTGCTTGGATTGTGAGTATCTTATTTATAAAATATGTTTGTACATTTGTCATATTTGTTTTTTAATTAGTTGAGTTTTTTGCAGCTTCACGCCGCTTTTCCGTGCTTGCTGTGTGCGGGATACAGCGTGAAGCTGAAGAGAATAAAACGATTTTTTTTTCTTTTAACCAGGATATGAACGAACCATCTAACTTTTTATCCGGTTCGATGTTTGGTAAATGCGAGGATGAAGACTTGCCATACAAACCCATAGCAATACCGCCAGAAGGACTCAAATATAAGACTTTGTGTATGGACGCCCGCCATTTTGTGTCTGAACACTATGATGTACATAATCTGTACGGGATTAGTGAGGCTATACCGACTTTTGGGTGAGTTTTGTTTTATTGGTGCTAAAGTTTATAAGTAATGTTTGAGTGGTATTTAAATTATAGTTAATATTTTATCTTATCTTGAGTGGCTTAATTGCAATTCAGAACGCAATGTTTCGAAATTTGGGACAATTAACACTAAATTCGCTTTGTCTACTCTGCTAGGCGTGAAGATATCATTTATCGATGTTGAACATTGATATTAAACTCAACAATGCATTTGAAAAAAATCCACAATGCATGATATCATAAAAAATATGAATATTTTTGTTAATTCTTTATTTACAGTGCACTAAAAGAGATCCGGGGGGTGCGGCCCTTCGTGGTGTCGCGCGCCTCATCTCCGGGGGTGGGGCGCGTATCGGCGCACTGGAGCGGCGACGTGTTTAGCCGCTGGCACGACATGCGCATGTCCATACCCGGTATATACCCAACCTAAATTAATTCATTGATACTGTCGCCTGCTAAAAATGCTTGAAGAAAAAAACTTATTTATTAGAAGATAAAATTTTGTTATATAAATATATGCAGGGAACAAATATATCCTATATCTTATAAAACAAAGTCGCTTTTCGTGTTTGTCTGAACTTTCTAACTCTTCTTCTTCTAAACCACCCAACGAATTTTGATGCGGTTTTCAACATTAGGTCGAGTGTTTCTCAGGGAAGGTTTATATATAGTTTATTATTTGTACATTCTAATGTAAATTAGCATAAATACGATAAATGTGTATAAAGTCCTACCCGTTGAGACACTTTCGCGCATGCGCTGCTTTAATGATAAGTACTACATGAAAATAATGTACTGGAGTATTGTTCCTCTTAATAAGGTCTACAAAAAAGTCAGCGAGAGCATATTCGTATCTTTTTAGAATAACGGGTAGTAATCATATTTCTGTCTAAAAATTGTAATTTCAATATATTTTTTATTGTGATGGATATTTTTCCATAATGGTATTAATCATTATCCTTTAAAATACTTTATTAATTTTCTACGTTAAACGAAGATAAAATTAGCTTTTTACACTATTTCGAAATTGCGAATAGTTTTAGAGAAAAACGCATTTAATTGTTGACACATCCCGCCGTTGACACAACAGCTATATGTTACTCAAGTTTCACTTATCCATTACTCTCAGCATATAAATAAGTATATTAGTTACGTTGGCCATTTAATGTAGATCAAAACTGTCTTTTACTGTTTTTCATTTTAATAAGTACTTTAGAAGTTGTTATAATATCAAAAAATCCTTGCTGCGCAACGGCTCGCCACTCGCCATGCGTCCGCCGCGCCCGCCTTCCTTACACGCATCGGTGGTTCAGTGGTAGAATGCTCTCCTGACACGCGGGCGGCCCGGGTTCGATTCCCGGCCGATGCATTCTATTTAATTTTCCTCACAGGCAGCCACGTAGTGCTTGCTTTTCATCAGGGACGGAATACCCTCTTTAGCATTAACCACAAGCTCGAAAAAAAAAACCCGCCTGTCTTTATAGCAACGAAGATTTAGATGCCTACCTACCTACTAAAAAATCCTTGCTGTGTAAAACAATTGGAAAATCCTTATTGAAACTACGAAAATGCGAGTTGCATTAGGGTTTAATTAATTTTCACATTATCTTAAGTGCTTTGCAAACATACATTATATGAATAATCCAGTAGTAAAAGCGGGCGAAGCCGCAAGGGGGTCGCTAGTTTTTTAATAAAAATAAAAATGAAGCCACCAAAAATAGAGCAGTGGGACAGGGCCTGACTGTATACACAAAGGTTGTTATTTCGAATTCTACTCGGAAACGAATTATTGTCATTCCTTTATTCTGTTAAGAAGGCAAAGGTCGGTGTTCAGTTTCGCCACTCAACATTATTTCTTATTTCTCGAAAATTATGCGTAAAGAAATGGAATGTCTTAACATAGAGCTCCCTTTGCCTAACATGTTTTATGCAAGATGATAAAAAAAACCCCAAACAATTTATATATTTTTTTAAATTTCTATTCCAGATCTTTTAAGCTTCAGTCTATTTGGTATACCAATGATGGGGACAGATATCTGCGGCTTTATAGGCGACACTACGCCCGAGTTATGCAAAAGATGGATGCAACTTGGTGCCTTTTACCCATTCTCCAGAAATCATAATTCTAATGATGCTAAGGTATTTAGAAATGTGTTTTTTTACTTTTAAAAGATATATGAATAAATTGCTTTAGTATTAACCTGATTAAAATGTTTAGAAATAGCTCAATAGATACAAAGATATAATTTAATTGGGAGTAGAAACTGTATTATGCAGTAATTAGTTAATTAATTCAGTAGTTCCTTTTTCTAAATATATATTCTGTGGATATGCCGGATCATATCGAATCAGTAATACTGAGGACCGGATAATCGAAGCTCAATTCTATTTAGAATTTGTTAAAAATTGACTACCTACTTCTTTTTTGACATTTTGACCACCCCAGGAGCCTATTAAATGTTCTCATATAAGAGATAAGCTATTTTAAATGAAACTATTTTACCGGATTAATTGCGTTAATTTAGTAACAAATATTTTTGGCATGAGGACACCCCGCAGGGCGGCAAGTATCCGTAACTATGGTCGAATTGAACCACCTAATTCATCTCATGTTGCGTTTACAGACACACATTTGCGCTCCTGCGCCACGACTGACCTCAAAAAAACTTAATCGTTTTTGTTATTTAATAATAATATATATTATTGATTGTTGACGTTACTATCCCACATGATGAAAATCTCGTGAAGGCCGAAAAAAAAAAACAATCTAAATATTTGGACCTAGCCCATGAGATTACCGCCATGTGGGATGTCAATGCGACTATCATTGTGCCGATAGTGGTTTCGGTTAACGGTTTAATAGCGAAAAGCCTCGACCAACACCTTAAGAGGCTATCGCTTAGCTGTTGGATCAAGAACCGGATACAGAAGGCAGTAATACTTGAGACGGCACGTATTGTGCGGAGGTTCCTCTCTCTGGAGCCCTAGCCACCGATGGCTTGGACCCTTGTCCCGCCCTCGGAAGTGTGGTTTTTTATATTTTT
Organism: Heliconius melpomene melpomene; assembly: GCA_000313835.2. Taxonomy (NCBI): domain Eukaryota; kingdom Metazoa; phylum Arthropoda; class Insecta; order Lepidoptera; family Nymphalidae; genus Heliconius; species Heliconius melpomene. The sequence goes on along the minus strand of HE670467.1, from coordinate 10,590 downwards.
AAATGTATCTTTTTTATAATAATTTATATTTAAAAATGTAAAATTGATTCACTAATTTAATAAAAGTATATTCTATATATATTATATTAATATATTTTCCAGCCTCAAGACCCGGTGAGCTTAGGACCGGAAGTGGTACGAGCGAGTAGAAAAGCACTCTTAATGAGATATCGTCTGCTACCGTATTACTATACATTATTTTGGAGAGCACACTTGTATGGAGAGACTGTTGCTAGACCATTATTCTTTGAGTGAGTTCATATATATAGTTTTTATTAGTTTTTTTATGTAATCCACCACCGTCTTTGTGTCTTTGTTTATACGTGGAATGAAAGTCAACTTCTCGTCGAATATCACTTTAAGATTTTTAATAATAATGGTGTAGTAGTGCTTGTTGAGGACAGATTAGAAAGAATAGATCGGAGCTAGACTAGATCGGTTCCGCTTCCTCTATATGCCACATCTTGTTTCAGATCTATTATAATATCTTGTGACACGTTTTCCTGCGTCAGACGACGTGACGCATCCTATCGTATTAATATCGGCATTCTAAGTTGCAAGAGATTCATAAAAAAGCATTCTTAGTATGTTTACTTCCATTTCCTTAGTAAACACAGCCCAAATTAGGAAAGGAGACTCCTGACTCTAGGATGTATTTGCCTATTATCCTATTAGTTACACATTAGAGATCACTTATTATAGAGACATTTATAAAGAACTTATTTCTAGGTTCCCATCATACACAAAAGTGCACGCGATCGACTCTCAGTTCCTCATCGGCCCCCACGTGCTCATATCCCCAGTGCTGCGCGAAGGCGCGGTGCGCACGCGCGCGCTGTTCCCGGCCGTGGCGTGGTACAGCGCGCGCGGGGCGGTGCTGGCGCGCGACCAGTGGCGCGACGTGGGGGACGACGACATGGTGGCTTTCAAGGTCAGCAGGACGTGTAACCCTGGCATCACATGTGTGGATGTGAGGCCATGTGTAAACGTCCACACGTGTCATGAAAGAACTGCTGAATGGATCTAGAGGAAACTTCTGTAGCAGCATAGCTTATACATCAGAATAACACATAGATTATATTATATTTCAGCGATAAGGTCACCTATTATTGTATATATACTCTTTTTATAAAATGTAGTTTCTTTTATTTGAGGCCGTCGTAGCGCAGCGGCACAAGGGTGAGCCTGTAACGCGACGGTTGTGGGTTCAATCCCACCTTCAGAAAATGAAATAATTATTTACATTTATATTTTCATTTCTTCGCTCTGGTATCGAGGATAACACTAGGATCCCTCTGCCTACATTGTTATGTGCGGAATACAGCGTGAAGCTGATAGTTTCTTTTATTTCGTTTTAACTATAAATAAGAGTTCTTATTATTACTTATTATCAAGATTTTCCTTCTTTAAGAGTGGTGCAATACTCCCCCTACAAGAACCGCCCTCCCAAGGTCCAGTAAGTACGTCAATAACACGCAGCGCGCCCCTCCAACTCCTAGTAGTGCCGGACGCGGCGAACACTGCTGCAGGAGAACTATATTGGGACGACGGGGATAGTATTAGTGAGTATATATTTTTTTTTCTCTTTAGGGTTCTGTTGTGGCACAATGGGACAGCTGACTACTGGAAATGTGATAATTGTAGGTTCAATTCCTGTGAGGATGCAATTAAACCGAAAACCATCGTCTTTGCTATCATTAAATACTTCTAAATATGAATATTATTATTTATTTCCAGATACATATGAGGAAAAGAAATACAGTCACATAGAATTTACAGCACAAAATAATGAATTAAAAAGTTCAATACAATGGTGGGGTTACGGTGTGCCGTCCATCAGTTCCATATCTATTTTGGGACAGACAAACATAACGAAAACGGTTACTGTAAACAATAATCCGGTACAATTCACATATGTTCCGAAAACACAAGTTTTGGTTGTACCTAATATAAATCTCACTTTGGATAAACCGTTTATTGTTAAATGGATGTCCTAATAATTATATTTGATTTGTTTTAGATTTAAAGTCATGCATGTAGTTTTTTTATTATACTTATGAATGTTTTTGTTTTGCTTATGTTTTTGTATAACAATAAAACATAATTTCAGATTTGGTCCGTATAATATTTGTTGGTTAATGATAACAGTTTAAATAAACTGTTAATGAGTTTTGCAAGTAGAATTAGTTGAACCATATAATTGTTCTAAGTAAATACACGACTTAATACTGACATTTCCATGACATTTTAATTTAAAGTTATTGATAGAATAACATAACATTTTTGAACTTTTTGGTTGTCTATAATTACTTTGCTTCATAACCTTGTTATCTTTTGAGAGTAAAAATATTAATAGAACAATAAATTATAACTTATCATATGTTTTTCTTGTTGTTTTATATTCGAAAATATTAAAAAGCTAATGTTTAATATTTTTGTAATAATACTACTTGGTAAGTTTATTAATATCTGTATTATAAGAAAATATGTCACAGATAATGAATTTATTTAGAAGTGCCATGATTTCTTTTAAAATTTAACATTACCAAATGAATCTATATCCAAACTGCCATAATTGTGTAAAAATAATGAATTAAATAAAACAAAAAAATAATATAATATCTAAGTACTTGTGGTTGTAACACAATTGAATGTGTAAATCAATATTGTTATTAATACAGCAGAGTAGATTTTTTGATCGTAAAAAGTAAGTTAACCAATTTGAATTAAAAAATCATAATAATCAAGAAAGTGCAAATTTTTATTTTTATAGAATAAATTGCAGACGATCTCATTTCAGTATGTTAGTGAGGAATGATGCCAATTATATCTTATGATAAAATTTTATACATAACATTTTTTTTACTTAATTATTAATGTAGTAAGAAAATATCGTCCCTATAGATAATCATTTATTTTTAAAAAATATATCAAATATTTTGCGCTATATAAAAAAAGAAAGTTGGCGGAAAAATTATTTACTAAAATATTATTAGTATAAATATGCTTTAGATGTGCTGATTTATAACATATTAGCTGATTTATACACATATACATACTTGTAAATCTAATTATATCTAATTGTAATTATATAAAGAATTATCTTTTTTTAATTATATGAATTACATATTTCAAAAAATAATGTCTAAATATTGTTAATAAAGAGTCAGAGAGTTCAGAGTACTTACAATGCTTGTTGTATTTGCATTTTACTAATTTATAACATTAATTTACTTTTTTCAGCCTTTGATAAAACATGTTATTGTTTAATATTATTTAAATTTATTTTTAAACGGTTTTTTTCTCATTATTTTAATTTTGTCTTCTGTTACATGGTCTTCCTAATTCATATAAAGTTTATTAAATTTCAGTAATATGCATGAATTCTATAAAATATTTAATATTTACAATGGCAATAATGATATATAAAATAGTATTTTGTATTTACTTATTGATAGTTACCAAATAATTTGTATTGATTTCTTTATTAGTTCCTAATGAATATTATGAAAATGTTAGTTTATATAAAGGATATTATATAGATGATGTTAAAAAGAGTATATTCTAGTTAATATTTAAACCCAATAAGTCATTTGTAGACAAATTTGCAAAAAAATGTGTATTTCGAATATGACTTTTGTAGTATAACATGAGAAGATATAAAATATAATGTATTGGAATTTACAGTAGTAATTCGATTTTCCGGACTAATTGTTGTGTTTATGCATTTGGATAATGTCTAAATATTCTTAAAAGGATACGGGGCCATTCATAAATTATAGACGGCCGACGGGTCATGGCCGCCTTGATAAAAACTTTCTGAATTTTGCACATTGTGCACTCAGGAGGACAATAATAAAAACCATGAAAAATCTTCATTTGATGTAAAGATTTAGAAGAGCAGATTTGTTATGAATCAAATGCAACTAACTTCAGGGCGGCCACGACTATCAAACAGTACCGTACGTCACAAATTAGGGGGAGTGGAGGGGGTCGACGAACTGTGACGTGAGAAGTTATGGAATTCGTGTGACGTAATGTGGATGGTCCCTAAACAGTTAACCAGATAATCAAATATATAAAGAAGAGATTTCAAAAAATATTAGGGTTAAATTACAAAACAAATATAATCATAAGTGTATTTGTACATATTTTATTGAAATATTTAGTAATAATAACAATATTACCGGCATTTTTCAAAGACCTTTTGTTAATCATATAACCAAGGGCCAGATAATCGTGTCTCCACTGTATATGTGAAAATAGTAAAAAAATTTTGTGCAATTTATTTTCATACTATGGAATATTATAAATAATGATTTCAAAATATTAAAATTCCATATATTATGCCATAAATTTAATGTATACAATAATTATAAGATATTATACAATTATTTAGTAGGAATTGATTTGTGATAGTTCCAATGTGAATTGATGGAAATGATTTTGTAATTTTTATGTAACACCTATATTGTTGTGGATGTTTTACACAATATAGCAGATTATATTTAGATTGAATTAAAATATGCACAAAAATAAAATTTATTGCACTGAATTTGTTTTTCATTGCTAATAATATTCCAAATTTGGTTTTCCCTGAACCCATTAATTAATACACAATATGTAAGAAATAGACATGTAGGAAATTAAAGTTTTGGTGGTAAACTATTGGTTTGTACCTCAAATTCAATTGAAAAGTAGAAAATGGAGTTTCTTGATACTATATATGAGACACATGAAAAAAAAAAAGAAAATAAAGTCAACAAAATTTATTGATACACTTGAACAACAATAATATATCTAAACCAAAAACATAAATAAAATTAAACTCTAATCTGAATAATATGTTCTATTAAATTTATGATTATTCTGTTAAGCTCACATAATAGTTTTGAATTGCATTATTTTTTATTAAATGCCAACATTTACTAAAACCAATATTTTTGTAGCTTATTTGTAAGTAACTATACACAGTTAAATAAAGTGTTGCAATGTGATGTTTTTTAATGATAGCCAATTTGTAAAATCAAATGATACTTGTTTTTATTAAAAATTGATTATTTAGTTAATGGTCTTTGTCCACATCTGTCTTTAAAAACTTTTCGTATTGTTCTTCAGACATCAATTCTATCAACTGCTCAGGTTTAGATAGTTTTAACTTAAACAACCATCCCTTTTCATAACATGATGAATTAATCAGTCCTGGTTTATTTTCAACTTCACTGTTCTTCTCTGTCACTTTTCCACTTACAGGTGAATATATTTCACTAGCTGCTTTCACACTTTCTAGGGCTCCACATTCCTCTCCCTCGTTAACTTCAGTACCAGGATCCGGAAGTTGTGCAAAGACAACATCGCCAAGAGATTCCTGCGCATAATTACTTATACCTACTGTGCCTATATTATTTTCTACAACCACCCATTCATGTCTGTCTGTATATTTTCTGTTGACACCTGTGCTGTATTTATGGCGTAGTTCACAGTATGTTTGTCTTAAGCTGGACTGAATGATGCACTGTTTTGTTAAACATTTTGACATTTGATATAGATATCTTTGTAAAGCCATTATTATCTGAAAGGACACGAAACTGTATTAAAAATGTCTGTAAATTAATTAAATAAAATATTTAGGTTTAAAAATGTATGATGGTTCATTAAGACGCACTAGTATATGTTCAAAGACTATTAATGATAAAAAAATGTTGAGATAGTTAGCAAATGTAAATAAGATATCTCTCTCTACAACCAAGATAAATTGTGAACTCTGAACTATGTAAACATAATAATGATAGATAGCCAAATGTGTACAATGTATGGAAACATCCTAACTTTCACTTTATATCTCAATAGAAATTTAACTGTTACGTATTCATATTATAAAAAATGTATACTTTTTTTACATACCGACTAAAAATTAATTAGAAATATAATAATATTTTTATTTTTGATGACTATAATGTGTGTGTATGTGATGTAACAGAAAAAGTAATTAAATTAAACTCAAATTATAGAAATTATTATTCTTATCGGGTTTCAAACTTAATAACTATTTGTAGTTTAATGTTAAATAAATAATATAAATTACTTTAAACTTAAAGTTCAAAATGTTACATATTTCGATGTTAAGGTTAACATATGTCAGATGTTTAAACGTTTAGAAATTTAAAATAATATTAATGTTAAACCAACGAATATACGATATATTTTATTGATGTCCTGCCTCAGTGTAGAATTAGAATAGAAACATTATAAATAAGACAATTGCACTCAGTAAAGAAATAAAATTACTTATTGTATAAAACAAATAAAGCCAGTCATATGATAATTAATTGGCACTTAGAATGAAGGATGTCAAGTGAAAAACGTCATTGTTCGCTTAACCATGACTGAAAGATGTCAAACTAAGTTTACAGAAAAAATTGGTAATAGAAATAATATTATTTACGGAGGAATTGTTGTAGCTTTATTGGCAATATTAATTACTTACAGGTGCGTTAAATTTAACTCATAAAGTGTTTATTTAATAGACGTGTCCAACGCTTTATACATAGTTTTTCGTTACAGATTTCATCTGATCACAATCATTGTAAGCTATGGGCTGGGATGTGTGGCTTGTTATTATTGTTTAAGTTCAAATTATTTGCAGAAATTTGTTGAACAATTGGTGTGCCATTTTATTAAAAAGCTGCCTGAAGAAAATGAAACCATTGACCCCCTAGACGTGAGTTCATCGCACTGTTTTTTATAAACATTGAACTAGTTTTAAGCCTTGGCTATCTTCATAGTTGATGCATGTTGGGGAAAGTTAAGATAATGTTTATTTATAATTCGATATTGAATAATAAACGCATTATTGCTGATTATATGGAATGATAAATGATTTGCAACTCTCTTTTTATTTTGTCACTTTTAAAAACATTTTTCTTAAAGTACGAAACTATTATTAATGAACAATTAGGTAATGACTGAGAGCTATTTTAATTATCTTGTTAATTAAGAAGTAACTGTAGATTATGACATTCTGAAGATTATGTGATTTTATTTTTTAATAGGGAAGTGAGTTATTTTTAATGATTATTAAAATATAATAATAATATTAATTGCATTTATAACAATCATCTGATGGTAGAAAAATATCTCAATGAGTTATTTCAATGCTACATTTATGGAGATAAATGACTATTTTTTAGCTACTCTATTTATCCGACTGCCAAAGTGGCACAGTAGCATACTGTCTGATAATAGGCTAAACTTAACAGGGTGGTTGTAAGAACCATCCCCACTCTAGGATGAATGAACTATTTCCCTGCTCTGCCAAGAGCGTGGTATTGAGTTCTATCACTCAAAATGTGTAGCTTTGAATTTTAACAGAAAGTGCCCTGATAATAGCCACTTTGTACCTGCCCTGCTATGTGGAATTTTCAAAAGCATTGTACAATATTTTATCAAATTCCATTTAAAAATGGTGATAAGATCGGCTTTGCATGCTACAATTGTATTCCAGCAAATGTATTTTTATATTTATGTATTATAGATTTTTTTGGGTAGCCAATGAAGGTTTTTTTTCAAATTTTTAGGGTTGTCATACATGCGGATCTGAGAGTTGCGATCGTCATGACCCTGAAATATCTCCAGAGCCGTGGGTAAATTTGCGAATACATAAACAATTGGACCAGGCCATTGAAGATGTAAGTTAAATAATTTAAATAAATGAAATATAAATTATGGCATATTGGGACCTCTGTCCCTCTATCTTAGTATAAATGTAATGATCGTTTACATTTTTACTTGGGAGTAAACTATTTTTAATTCCATTGTCAAGATTTACCAGTGCAGGCAGTATGTGAGGAACAGAGTGTCTTAACACCTAGGTTCCATCTACATATCCTGCTAAAAAGGGTTCAGCATGGACCTAAAAAAATTAAAGAAAAAATATCTAAATCTTTGGCTTTGGTTTTTGGAAGTTCAAAGATTTAAATTTTTTTCCTTCCTTCTTTAAGATAGTTTACTATCAATTTCAAATTCTTGTGTTTATATGTTTATTTACACTTTATTTTGTAATGTTTTCTTACACTTAATTTTTTTAAAGTATTAAAAGCTTTGTAATACTTTTTAAGAAGCTATGTTTGCTTAGTTTATTATATTTATATGATGAATCCTTACATTTACCTTTAATTGTAAAATATTAGTTTATAATCAGCTTAAAATTAACTGAAAGGTTTCATATTTTATTTACTATAGTGAATATAAAATATTGTAGTTAATATTTTGATTTACAATGATTATTATCTGATTACATTATTTTATATTGACTAATTAAAACAGTATTAGAACAAAAATATTTAGACCGTCGTAGTGCAGAGGCACAAGTGTCGGCTGTAAACGACGCGATTGCGTGATACAATACGCAATGCCTTCAGCATATTATTAATGGGGAACGGAGTGTCTTCACACTAGGTTCTCTGGTTGTGAAGCAGAAAATATAATATAATAAAACGATAATTTATTTACAGTTCTACAATGCAATTTTAGAACAATTTATAAATACATGGTATAGTAAAATTACCCTTCAGCCATTTTTTGTGGATGAACTGCGACACCAGCTTAGATATGCGTCGGCGAGTCTTTTAAGAAGAGCTCTTAAAGTAAGTGGCCTATATAATAATAATATTTATGCAGAGAAAAATGTTACTATGTATTAAAATATAAATACTTATTCTAATTGTATTATTAAAATGTAATCAATGGTTGTGGATTCAAAACTCTCTTTTGGGGATTTTTATATTTAAAATTTAATGTCTTTATAATTTAATAACATATCAAATTATATATATTATTAAAATTATAATACTTTGAAGGTCATTTTTAGTATTATACTAGAATAAAAGTTTTAATGTTTAATTCCGAAGGCATTGCATGTTCAGTGGCGAAACTTAACTGTGTGCTTTGCCTCGCAATCGAGAAGATTTTTTTTTTTTTTTTTTTTCTTCAATTTCTATCCATTTACGATCAGCCAATAAGCTATAATTAAATTTTTATATATATCTAGATTGACTTTTGGAGATGAACCCATCCTGTGATGCGTCATCTCATTCCACAGTTATGCTTCTTTAAATTGAAGCAAGTCTGGATCGCCTTAGTCGGTGTATGTTTTCTATGTCGATCAATGACCTTGCAAGTTCATTTCTATGATGTTCCAATTTCATTTTATATGTGATACACGATATATTTATCTGTTCCTTCACAGTAGGCATTTCAAGATATTCGTGGACTTCTGTATTTCTTATGAACCATGGAGCACTAGCAATTATTTTTAAGGCTTTATTTTGGAAGCGTTGAAGTATTTCTATATTGGAGTGGCTTGCTGATCCCCAGAGTTCAATGCCGTAAGTCCAAATAGGTTTTATAATAGTTTTATAAATCAAGATCTTATTTTCTAATTTGAGTGAAGACTGTCTCCCTATTAGCCAGTACATATCCCCAAGTTTCCGATTTGCCTGTTCTCTTTTTGTCTTGATATGGTCTTTCCATGTGAGCCTCCTGTCCAGATGCATTCCCAGGTACTTGACTGTTTTTTGTTGAGGTAAAATCATGTCATTTAGTTTCACTGGTGGGCAGTCTCCTCTTTTAAGTGTGAATGTCACATGTAAAGACTTAGCAGCACTTGCTTTTATTCTCCACTTTTTGAACCAAGTTTCGACTTTGTCTAGGTGTTCTTGTAGTTTTGCAGACGCTATGTTTGGATCTTTGTGACTTTGAGAGTAGTGCCGTATCATCAGCGTAAGTAGCAGTTAAAGTATCATCGGAATAAGGGAGGTCAGCAGTGTAGACTGTATATAATACCGGACCCAGCACCGATCCCTGCGGGACTCCAGCTTCTATGCGGCAGATAGATGATAAGCTTTCCTCGACCCTGACTTGGAACATACGGCCTGAAGGTAGGATTTAGGATCATATACATATTGTTGGGCAGGCATATTTTTAGTTTGCATAATAATCCCTTATGCCACACACGATCGAAAGCCTGTTGTACGTCGATGAATGCGGCAGAGCAGTATTCCTTTTTCTCCAAGGTTTGGCGGATAGTGTGAGCAATTCGATGAATCTGCTCTACCGTACCATGGCACGCTCGGAATCCAAACTGGTGATTTGGTATTATTTTATGCTCTTCCAGTATCGGATTTATTCGTTGCAGTAGAAGTTTTTCCAATAATTTTGATATAACAGGAAGGAGACTTATAGGTCTGTATGAAGTGACTTCTGTCGTAGGCTTTCCTGGTTTTGCAACCATGTTTATAGTTGATATTTTCCACAATAATGGAAAATATTGTAACCTTAGCACAGAATTGAATATAATTGTAAGGAGGACTATGCCTTTTTTGGGGAGTTGTTTCAAAACTTCTGCTGTAATCAGGTCAAATCCTGGCGCCTTCTTAGTTTTTAATCCTAGTATAGCTCTTTTCACTTCCACAGCTGTTATTCGCTTTACAGGTGGTCGTATACTTGTTGTTTATCAGTCGTCAGGATGTCATCAATTTCTCTTTCTGTGTCCATGAGATCAGGTTCATGAGGTGTAAAAGTCCTTTTTAG
>HE670466.1:0-17355 GCA_000313835.2 Heliconius melpomene melpomene | reverse complement strand
CCCTAATTTAATATAAGCACCGTAAAGCTTTCCGAAAGAAATCAAAAGAAAACCCGAAAATTGTCGCAAACTCACCACCGAGGGATGAAAGTACAATTTATTTGCTACCCCTTTAGATATTATTGTTAAAATATGGATGTAACATAAATTTTATTTATTATGTTTATGGAAATAAAAGAAGTATATATAACTCTAAAATAACTGAATTTCATTCACTTTTATTGTATTTATGTGACCATACAATGCGTGGTGCAATGATGGAGCCAGGACCTGAATAGCAAAACTCTTCAGAAGTTACTGGTAATCCATTCGAATACAACTTGTAGAATTTACAGTGTCTCCAACTAACAGCACTTTACAGTGCACGATGTCCAGATAGTTTGTTTTAACATTGTAATAACTTTTTTGTTTTTACACATCGTCTGTTGTCGGCTGTTAGGACGACGGACGAAAATATTTGTATAAGATAAAGGCAGACACGAACCCGAGGCCTTAGAAAGGCGTTTATCCATTATTTCAATCCCCCAAAAACCCCAACGTCTTTTAAGAAAAATAATTTATTTTACTTTTAAGGAGAATCGTAAAAACTTTCATCGCCCGTAACAAGTAAACTGCGCGTAATTTATTTATTCGGGGATCATCATTATTAGACTCGAGTTAGAACCTCCATAAAATCTAATAACTTTTTATATTGAAATTATAATTTCGTTTTTTTTTTAACTTTTGAAGTTTAGTTCTGCCACTCAACATGCGGCCTTACACCATTTTACGCATTCACTCCGTCCTCCACTCTCTGTAATAACAACAGTTGTGTATGGTACTTAATGAAGTATCTGAGTAACTCGAGTGGGGTCAGTGCATACAGTGAATAAAAACGATTAACATGATGTAATGTGGCCTTCACCGACCGGTAGATATCGGACTCCTAAATAATTGTTCAATTCGAATCAGTAGTTCTTGTGATTAGCGCGTTAAACCAAACAAACTCTTCAGATTTGTAATATTTAGTATAGATGTATAGCACGTCTTGAAGTTATACAGGGACAAAAACAGATAATATTAAAAAAGACCGGTCATAATGGCAATAATAATAAAATAATAGCACAAGATGGGGAAAATGGAAGTCTTTGGAGGAAGCGTTTACTTGAGAGAGTTCCAGGGGAATAATAATTAGTACCTACATTTTTTTGCAGTCCACATCTATACTTCAAACAAAAAATAAATAAAAAAGCCTTTTGTTTCCGGTTTAACAATTAACTTAACATTAAGCATTTTATACAAAAACTATCTATAAAATTAAATTGTACAGTTAAAAAAAATTACGATAAGTTACTACTTAACATGGATATATTTTTTGAAGTATAGATACAGACTTCAAAACAATCTAATTGATGGTCTGTCTGGTTCAATTCAAAAAGGATTACTAATGTGTTTGTTGTTCGTGTAATGGATATCTTTCTTTATTTGGAGTAGATTCATCCATCTCATTAGTGGTAAAGGATAAGTCTTATAAAGCGTCTTTGTTTACGTTCTACTTCTGTTGGATATGTATCACTGGAATTGCAATTTAAAACTGAGGAGTTCGAAACCCACTCGGGAATTACTTTGTAAATCGGTGATATAAAAAAAATAACTTCCTTGTATAATAATCTTTGTATAATAATTTAAATGAACACGCTACCATATATTAGTTTCATCTGCGTTCCTTAAAATAGGATTGGAAGTTTTTACTTTGAGTTAATATACTCCATATACCAAATTTTCGAGATATTACATGTTGAATAGCGGAACTTAACGCCGCGCTTTTGCCGCGTTACAAGAGTCTTAAAACGAAGTTCCCTCTGCCTACCCTGCTGTGTGCGGGATACAGCGTGAAGCTTACCTGTCAACCAAGTACCATTAAATGGTTTATAATGGTCTGTAAGCACATCATTAAGGGTGGGTCGCTTCCCCCTGCCCCTGCCGTCGTCACCGGCTGGGGTCAGCAGTGCTATACTGAACACAATCAGCCCCAACACAGCAGCTATGACGAGCAGTGCGATGAGTATGCCCCGCCAGTTCCTTTGTGTTGGTGTTGCTGCCGCTAGCTCCTGTAAAGAAAGAAAGGTTATAAGTATATGAAAAAAAAATGGCGACAAATATTGCAAATAATGTTGTATGCGTTTCATTATAAACACAACAGCTACAGGTACGATTTTCAGTTGATTGTATTATTATGTCAATAATATAAAATAATAATTTCTAGTCCCTAAATAGTCACTTCATTAGCTGTATAATTTTTCTAAAATAGAATTTTTACATCATTTCGTTATCCATCTCGTATACTACTGTATTATTAAAGTAATAAGAATTTACGTCTGCAGGGAGAAGAAAATCTCTTGACGTTTTACTGTTATTGTTTCCATAATGGGGACAAATGGACTTATATTTAGAGAGAATACTATTGGATGAACTCATAACAATTTTAGTAGACAGAGAGTGGTTTCAAGTTCAATGTCCACGTAGTGAAAACAAAATGCTTTATGCTGTACCTCGTCAATAGGAGGTTGTCAATAGATGAAGTGTAAAGGCACTTCGTTCTCCACATTGCGCGTTGGATGGCGCAACGCATGCCAGTCTTTGTGTTACTAGTAGAAGGCAATGAAGTTGGTGTAATATCAATGGTATTAGTATTTAAATTAGATATTGGAAAAAGGGCATCGCTTTAAGGTCCTTGTGTCTTCTTTTTTATATATTGATAAATATAGTTTTATTATTTAAGATGCTCTTCATTATGCTACAGTCTCTGCATGTCTACTTCACCTCGGCCACTATTATAAACCTCATCATACATGGCCTCAGAGGAATCCTGTTTCCTAGTCCAGTATCATTGATACTATTTATTGGAAGGTCTACTATCTCTTTTCCTTCTTCACAATGACATCATCGTCATATTTCCTCTATTTTTATTCCAACTTACAATCATTATGCCTACACATTACGTCTTAATGCTCACACTGTTAGAAAGCCTTTGAAAAAATATTATAACAGATTCAGGTGAAAATATAGCGACATAATTTCCGCTCACGTAAATAAAACACACAGGTAACAGCTTAAGCTTATCTTCTTTTGGCCGATTTCCTGTTTTTCTTGAAAAAATACGGAATTTTCACGAGAATTTTCTGTAATATATTTATGTATATTGACAGGAGCACCAGCGGGAGACTGTAAACAAACGGCACAGGTTGTGGATGCGATTCCCGGTCGAGGAAACGAAATATTAAATATTTTCATTTCCTGGCTCTAGTAATGAGGCAAAGGGCGGCGTGAGTTCCGCCACTCAACACACAACGCCTCCAGAAATCAGTGGAAGGTGGGGAACGGATCGTTTGCCTGCAAACGTGATGGTCGTAGGTTCCTTGTCAACATTAAAAGCTCAAATTCGGACAAATCAGACAAATTAAATTTGATATATTTTTATAATTGTACTTATATTATAAAAAAATAGGTAGAAAGAAAGAGAGCATTCCCGTTCCCCACGCACTACCCAATATTGTTACAGCGCTACAGGTAGCAAATGACGATCAATTTATAGAAATAAACATAACGGAATGATTAATTCATAGTCAGCCACGTATAAATTATTTGAATAACTGAAGATACTCTAAATAGAGTCAAGTGGTCAGCCTGGAGGCGGGAGGCGGGAGAGGCGCCGTCCCTGTCACTAAGAGCAATATTAAGTAAAACTATTAAATAAAAGATATAAAATGAAAGATATAACAGGCAAGTTCAAAATATTGCAATTATGTTTTGTTTCACGTAGTACCTATTCCGCAAATACAGGATAGGCAACAAAAACATAGAGTCAAGACTCTCTGTTTCCCATTTTTCGCTTCATTTTCGAAATATTGTCTGGTTCAGTGGCATAGCGTTTGATTATAAATCGTTCAGGTAGCAGTTGGATTCCCACTAGGGGGAATTCAATATTATTATTTCTTTGCTTTATTTCGTTTTTCGATTAAGCGTCACGGGGCTTATGGACTCCGAACTAGATGAGACTATGGACTCTTGGCTTGGTTACCGCAGACAATACCAACAATGAGAAGACGGTGTTGCAAGGGCGTCTCTTTTGAGACTCGGACTGCGGCTTGAGTTCACCGATTGTAGTGAAGGACTTTGCTGGGTAGGGCTCTTGATGCCCTTTTCTTTGCTTTAGGACCAAGATTAAGCGCGGCGTTGAGTTCCGCCACTCAACACTCCATCAATTGTATGCAAAGTGAAGAACGAAGTCTTTTAGCACTATATTCCCTCTGCCTAGCTACGTACAGCATACATACAAATATAATAAAACAACATATGAAGAATAATATATTCACTTGTGTAAATAACGCGAAAGATAATATAACTGTAGTAGTGGCCTCGCTTTTATACTGTGACTACTGTCATCAAACATTCCTTGTTTTATTTCACGACCGCATATGAGAGATGATTTCTTATTTACACACTAAGGAAAGAAAAATATTTCTTTTCTGAACCTACTTTACTGAATACCGGATATAGGAGAGTAAACAGAGGGAATCGAGTGAACTCTCAGTTTCCCACTTTCCGCCTAATTTCAAAGATATTGTCTGTTCATCGGCGGAACTCAAAAGAGAAAATGGTAAGACTCTATGCCACTGAGCAATGACGTCGGACAAATATTAGGTTGGATTTGCTAGAGTGACTGAATTAGAATATATTAACTTACTAGGTGGCGAAACGCAAATAAAAGGAAAAAAACAACTCATTCCGAGTTATTTTTCATTTCCTTGGTCTAGTAACAAGACAAAGTGCAGTGTTGAGTCTCGATACTAAACAAGCAATGTTTCGGAAGTTGGGCGGTAAGTGAGGAACAGAGTGCCGACACAGTAGGTTCCCTCTGCCTACCCGCGCCCTATACGCGGGATACACCGAAAGCTATAGGTTCTACAGTTTTTATATCATTTTGCCATTCGATGAGCACTGTACCTTCTCGAGCGGAATGTGGAGGAATTTTCTTTTCTATATTATAACGGCAAAGATGCATATAAGTAAAACTAGTTTTAAGTTATACTTACAAATACTGTCAAAAATTTACCAATGCGCCACACTGACGTCATATTTACAAAAGTTAATCCCAATCAAGTATTAATTACAGTAATTTAATTTCAATGAACAATATATTAATTGCTGTACAAATAAATAAATTATCGTTTTTATATTCTTCAATAAAATACGCTTTGTTTAATCACGTTTTAATTTATTGAAAAGTAAATCTGACGTTTAATTTGTGGGTGTATTATAAATGCACAAGGCTTTAGTGCAGTATGTTCATAAAATTTGCTATATTTTCTTAACTTCACCCGCAGAAAGTGAACAATAGAAAATATTAAATATCTTCATATTCTATTCTTTCTTCTTTTTGTAGCAAGACAGAGTTCTCCCATTTAAGCCGCACCCTCTACTCACCCTCTTGCTATATGCGGGGTACAGCATGAAGCTGTAAAATAAATTTCTGTATATATGTATGTATTTGTCGAATATCTAATTACAACTTTTTTAAATATAATTTTTAAATAGATAATTAATAATTTTGCCCAATAGAAAACATTTCTTAGTCTGACTCCCAAGCACCATGCTATATAATATGTAGGTAGTACCTTCAAACTGCAATCTCAGCGCAAACACCTCGTCGAGAGCCACCCTTACACCCTTACTTCATTCATTATAAAGACTCGAGACGTCAAGCTTAGATAAATTAAATGTGAAAATTTGAAAGTCATTTTGGATTTTCTAAAGACTGAGTGCTGGACTGAAAATGATAAGGGCTCGTATATTATTGGTTTATAAATATAATTTCCTTAGTTCTTAAGAGGCAAAGACCGGAGAGCGGTGTCTCAATAAAGGAAGGCAGAAATATGTTAGTGTGAAGACATGCGTTCTCTCTGCTTTCCGCCTAAATTCGAGTAACTGCAAGTTCACTGGCGGAACACAATGCAGCAATAAATTCAGCTTACTAAATTATCAGCCTTTAATATTTTTAAAAATATACATTAAAAAAACTAAACAGTTTCACACTGTATCCCGCACAAAAGTCCTACGGTAGGCAGAGGGAACCTAGTGTTAAGATACTCCAATCCCCAGTTTCCGCCGAATTCTAGAGGCATGGCGTATTGAATGCCTCGGCACCAGAGCGAACAAATAAAAATATAAATTTATATAAATATTTTATTTCCTAGAGTGTTTCGTCACTCAACACGCAGTGTATCCAAAAATAGCCAGAAAGTAGGAAACGGAGTGGGTTAACACTAAGTTCTTTATATCGCAAAAGCCTGGGAGTGTAAACGCGACTGGTTGTGGGTTCGATGCCCTCTCGGGGCGATGAAGTATTCATAGCTTCACGCTTTATCCCTAGCGGGGTAGTCAGAGAGATCGGAGTGCCAAAAAAGGTATTCAACATTTTTATTTTCTCAATCTGGTAACGAGGCAAAGCGCGGTGTCTAGTTCCGACGCTCAATACGCAATGTACCAAGAAAATGGCCGGACACAAGGGATTGACGTGTAACACTAGGTTCCCGGGTTCCCTCTGCCTACCCTGCTATGTGCAGAATATTGCGTGAAACTAAAGAATATAAAAAAAAGAGAATATACTACTATAGAGTAGTTAGAAACATTTTAAAAATTAATTTAAAACTTCTACAAAAGCTTCAATGCAGGTTTTAGCACTTTTACTCGTAATGAGATTTTCTTTTGACGGCCAGAGCTGTGATAAAATAAAACAGACATAAGTCGTTATCTATTTAATATATTTTAAATCTTTTGCTGTGTGAAATGTACTTGCATTTTAAAATTTTAACTTACTACAGACTACTAGATACTTGTAATTTTAACAGTTACTTTCCGCCGAAGTCTGGATCATATGTTTGACCGTGCGGGTGGAGGTGCCAGTTCAATTGGTGCAGTGGTGGTGACAAAGTGACAACGCATTATCTGTTCCATTATTTTGTTTTGATTGATTTGATCTCTGTTATTAAAAGAAATAAATAAATTGATCATTTATGTGCCAGGTCAAAGCTCATGAAGCCATCGAAATATTACAGTCAAATATAATTCCACTGCGCCACGACGCGGCGGCCTCAAATGCAGTAGGTAATAATAGTGTAAATAAGTTTGAAAGTTTGTTCGCTCTGCGCTAAACCACGATCATTAATGACGTGTCAGTCAGGTCAGTCGGGCTTCCTGGTGGAGCCGGATGTGAGCTCGCAACTTGGTGAAAATGTTCACTTTTTCCAAATTATAGTATTTTATTTCTTTGCTTTGAGATCCACCAGTCGACAACAATGCTTCCAGAATTCAGCGAAAAACAGGGATCGTAATGTCTTATTACTAGCTTCCCTAGGCCTATCGTGTCGTGTACGGGGTACAGCGTGAAGCTGAAAACCTTATCATTTCCATCTTTGCCCAATACTGGTAGAACTCTGTAGAACTCCAAACTGCCAGATATATCTTAGCGTGCACTTTAAACTGCTGGTTCCGGAGGACGTCTAATGGACGGAAGACCGGTGATTAATAGTTCTTAGTCAGCTACCAAGTTTGCGCTAACTTTAATTTCTTTATTTTTGGTTCATAGTATCATTTATTTCTATTTAGATTCTATTTATAGGTGGCACAGCGGGACTGTAAGCGTGGCGGTAGTGGGTTCGATTTTAATTTAGGGGAATGAGTTATTTTTATTTCCTCGCTCTGGTAATCAGACAAAGCGCGGCATTGAGTTTCGCCACTTAACAATTCGGCGGAAAATGGGAAACGAATGTCTTAATTGGAGTGGAGGTTCAGGTTCCAGCTGCCTTCCCTAGTCCCTAGTCGTGATACAGCATGAAGCTAAAAAAAAGATAAGAGATTTAAATGATGGTAAGTGAAATGAATGAAAGAAAAGAAAAGTTTATTTTATTCACAAACAAAGTTGCAAGAGAAATTCGTAACCATATGTAAATATATTTATTAGTCACTACTATACTAATATTACAAAGCTGTTTATTTTATTGAACAGGTTAAAACAAAAACATATTTTTGTGTTAAATAGTCCATGTATCGAGAAAGGCTACGGGCCATATTACACAACGTTTATAGTTACAATCTACTTCCCTTCCGGCACTTAGCATGTGTCATTTGTCTATACAATTATTAGTTGTTTCTATTTGACAAGGGTTAAAGCCGTAGATACAACCTACTAATATTATAAAATTGGAATAAAATAATATCTGTAGAATAGTCCACTTGTCAAGGTTGCTATAGAATTCGTCTACATATATCATATATTTTATCACGAGGCCAAACAGCGTGTAAGAGCTAGTTAATAACATTGCCAACATTATAAAATGAATATAGCAAATATATAATTTAGCAAGTGCGCCTGAACAGTTAATTCGTATGATGGAACAATTATGTAAAATTATGTATTTTATACCAGCTGGAGGAGAGAGTGTAATGTAGTAAAGTACCGACTGTTTGTTTCATACATTCACGAGTCATTATAATAATGATATTTCATTCGTTACGTTATTTAATGTTTTAAAGTGTTTTTCACCAAGTTGGAGCATTGTGAATATATTGAAATTTTGTATGAAATATTGAAATAAAAAGATTTTTTATTACTTTACGCATGTAGCAGGTAGGCATATGAAACTCTCCACTCATTAATATTTTCCGAATATCGCGCTTGAGCTTGTTACCCCAACAAGGTAAAAGAAATAATTTCATTCCTTCTACCGGGTAATCGAATCCACAATTGTTATTTTTACAATCTAATGTCGTTCCTCTGCACCACAAAGGTATCAACAGATACATAGTTCATATAGAACCGTAAGAACCATGTAAACTAACACCTTTATACGTATATTGGCAATGAAATTAAACAATGGAAGTTTTTGATAAGATCTCTTATGGGATGGATAAAGGGATGAGATGTAAGGGTAGGTTTAAATTTCATATATATGTATGCTTGCAACGGAAATACTTGGAAGTCCAAACATAACATGATTTCTAAATTATTTTCTTTTGAAATTATTCCAATAGAATTGTATTATAATAAAGGCGATTTAAAAATGTAAAACCGACTTCATTAACTATTTCGTAAAAGTTCTCCTCAATTTTTTTAAGTAAAACCAAGTATTTAACTAGTATTAATGGCGTCGTTTCACAAAACTAGCTCGTTTATTAATAATTCAGACAGCGGGCACTGTGGGGCGCTGTGGGGCGATACGTTCAGTAATCAAAGCGATAGCATTCGGTCCTTTGGATGGATCTTTAATAAAATATATATAGCTAAAGCCTGTGTTGTAGTGTAATTTAGTAGCTTTGTATATCGCTATAAAACAATATTAATTATTATCAAAAAATGGAAGTTACAAATTGTGTATGTAGTGTGTCCAAGATGATATACTTAATCGTCAAATTTCTCAGATTATATCGGTTGAAAAATATATCTTATTTCTCAATTTAACGTCTATATCTACCACTATGAGATTACAGTTATGAAGGATATCGATATCGATAAAGATTATCGATGACACAGGAGGAAGGTTACTCAAAAATCGTGAGGACCTCCCGGAGGGCGTGTTTGAAGAGGTTAGTGACAGTGAACGAGGCTATAGAGATATAATAATAATAATAATAATCTATCCTGACCGTTTTCGGCCACGGCGACTGACTAGCAAGAGTCTCGCTGGTGTGCTCTTAAGTGACTGACATAGCCGATCTTTGCCGAAAAATTGCGGCCACATACGCTGCATGTCAGCACTCCACCGACATAGTTGTAATATATTACCTCAGGTGTACGGGCCTTGAGCTCATCGCGTTTAACATTGAGCTCGTCTCTTCGCTTCTTCTCAAACTCTGACACCTTAACTCCAACAATACGTCTCCAGTGCGGCCGATCCGCAGCCATAGTCTCCCATTTATTTGGATCCAGGTCAGATCTCCTCATGCGGCGCTTAAGCACATCTTTGTATCGCAGCAGCTGACCGCCCTGCTTTCGCTTGCCAGCTTGGAGTTCGGAATAAAAGATGCGGAATAAATAATAGAAATATGCAAAGGCACTAGCGCTAGACGCTCCGTTCTATCTGACTACCGCGCTAAGTTAAACGACCATATTTAAGAAAACCTTAAAACACTGGAACTATAATTTTCAAGAACAAATCTTAATAAATAATTGAAAGAACGATAAAATAAACTAAATAAAAATAATATATCTACAATATATTATTTTTCGTTTAATGTAACACTGACCTAAAGGCTTGTGCTTGTCTATTTCGTTGTTTTGTTGGGAGCGGTCTATATATTGACCCAAAAAGGCTTTCTATGAAAAATGTCTGGAGAAGACGGATATTTTACTTTTATTTTTGTAAGATACAACGTTCACAACACATATTCGTATATTGTTAGAAATTAATAACAAAATGTACGTTTATAAATATTTGACGGCGTCAGTTCCGTCAGTCAACACCCAATGTCTTGTTGTAGCGCAAATAGGAGAATAGAGTGTTTAAGACACTCCATTACACTAGGTTGCCTCTGCCTATCCTGCTATATGCGGAATACAGCATGAAGCTGGATAAAACCGCGGCGTTGAGTTCCATCAATTAACATTTTATATCTCGAATTCGGATGGAATATTATATTACATAATGTATTATGCGTTATATTTATTCTTTTTTATTGTTGAGGTAGGTACATAGTGTTCGGACTCAGATGAAGTATCTGGGTCTGACCCTGGATGGACGGTGGTCATTCGCTTCGCACTTCGCTCAGCTTGCGCCGAAGCTAGTAAACGCTGCTGGGGCCCTCGGCAGGCTCCTGCCGAATGTCGGAGGGCCAGATTCTCCATGCCGACAGCTTTATGTCGGCGTGTTGAGATCCATGGCTCTGTACGGTGCCCCTGTGTGGGCAGATTCTCTCACCGTTCGCAATAAGACCCAATTGCGGAAAGCGCAGCGTCTCATAGCGATGAGAGCAATTCGGGGGTACCGTACGGTGTCCTGGACGGCGGCAACTCTCTTGGCGAGCGATCCGCCTTGGGAATTACAGGCGGAAGTGCTTGCCAGAGTTCATGCTTTCCGCACAAGCGAGCGGTCGCGAGGCGTACAACCATCGTGTGAGGATGTCGCACGGATCAGGAGGAGAGCGGATGAAGCCCTGATCCGGCGATGGAGGGGGACCGGCGGCAGGCCTAGCGACAGTGGAGGCATTTCGCCCACACTTGGATCGCTGGGTTAAAAGGAGGTTTGGTGTCCTGACGTTCAGACTGGTGCAGGTTCTGACGGGGGACGGTTGTTTCGGTAAGTACCTGCATCAGGTTGCACGTCGGGAGATGTCGCCGGTGTGTCATGAGTGTGATGCCTCCGTGGATTCGGCGCATCACACTCTGGCTGAATGCCCCGCTTGGGCCCCACAACGCCATGCCTTGATGGCGGTAGTGGGGAGGGACCTCTCACTGGCCAGTGTGGTAGGGGCTATGCTGGACTGTGAGAGGAGCTGGTCTGCAATGGTCTCCTTCTGCGAATCAGTAATCGCATTGAAGGAGGCCGCGGAGCGGGTGCGCGAGTCCAGCTCGAAAGCAGATTCGCTCCGCCGCCGTAGGCCAGGGAGTAGAAGAAGGCGGTATGCGCATCTTCTATTCCCCCTACCCTAGAGGAGTTACCGCGGGAGGGTCAGGGTGATCTTCCTTCAGGTTATCAAGGCTGCGGATGCCCTAGGAGAAACCCCAGGGCACCCAGAAAGCGACGATGGCCTGCAAAAGGCCTTCCACCGAGGCGTCGTAGTAGCATGCGCGAGCGATCCTGCGGCGTCTCATTTTGGTGGAGAGGGTTTCCGCTGGGTTTTAGTGGGTAGGATCGGTTTTACCGATGAGTCCCACAGTACCGCTCATCCGTAAGGCTCGCCTTTCGTATGGGCGGTCTGCGTAAATGCATTTCCCAGCGACAAAAAAAAAAAAAAAGGTACATAGTGTTGATGTACTATGACATCCACTTTCTACACATTTTTTGTACATTGCCTTGGGCGCAGAGTCAAACCAGAGAATTTGATCTTTTTAAGCACTTTCATAAGTGGAAAGCGAGAAATGCAGTTTATAATATATGTAGTACAGTGGTCAATAAAAAATACAATTATATTTTTTTCATTTCCTTGCTCTGGTAGCAACTCAACATGCAATGTCTCGAAAATTGTGCGGAGAGTGGTTAATGATGAGCGTCTTAACAATAGGTTTTCTCAGCTTATCTTATACGCGAGATACAGAGTGCAGCTTTGGTTCTCATTCCGGGGAAAGAAAATATTTAATATTTTCATTTTCTAGATCTGCTTATGAGGCAAAGCGCGGTGTTGAGTTCCGCCACTCAACATGCAATGCCTCAAGATTTGGGTAAGTGAAAACTGAAGTGCCTGAATGGGGAACTAAGTGCTTTAATACTCGGTTAGTAGGTTCCATGTGCCTAGCTTGCTATAAGCGAGATATAGCGTAAAGCTAAAATAATATTTTATAAAAAGAAATATTTGTCCTCAATAAAATCCAAACCCACTACCATTCACATAGACGCACAACGCGAGGCAGACACGCCACGTTGCCATTACAAGGTAGACCGGTGTATTCTATTCTATTATTTAAGGTATACAGTACCATATGTTATTTTGTTTATTTTCCGTCCACCGACTTTATAGCTCTCATGTATCACGCAACCCGCTGTTCACGTAGCTTCTTGTAAATAAAATAATATTTTTCTATTTGGAATCGTGCCTTTATGACACATAGTAACTGCACACCTACATGTACTAGTATTTTTTGGTTTTATTTTTTCGAATATAGTAGGTAAAGATAGCATAGTGCCAGGACACTCTTATTTTCATTTTTAATCCAATTATTCGAGGTCATGTCCAAATTTAACGCCGCTTTAAAACTGCTATGGGAAAAAATATATAAAATCGTTCCCCGAGTGAGTATCGAGCTCACAACTTAAGCAGTTAAAGTCAAAGTATCTATATGCATCAATTTATTTTAATTTATTAGCCCAACACTTAATTTTTGGCGTGGGAGCCAGAGACGGGGGGGGGGGGGGGNAGAAGCGTTACGGCCACTGTATGCTTTTCTCATCTCGTTCACAGTCATCAACCTCTTCATACACGCCTAATACTCATGATTCGTCTCTTCGTCTTTCCTTCAATCGACATATTCTCAAAAGTCGACCGAGGTCTCTCCTTGCCTCTCTTACCATTTCTTCTTGTTTCATTGCCAATGCCAATTGAAGAATATATAAATAATCTAAACTGTTCTATGAGACGAACAAAATCACAAGTTTTCCTTGTAACAATATTGTTCTTATAAAAAAGCTATCAAACCCTTACATCTGATGAATTCGCGCAACTTTCACAAAAGATCTGGCCCAAGAAAATTTGAACAAGGGTACCCTTATCTGATATTGGGAAATAACTAATGGGTACAACGAACTTTAGGGACTGCTCAAATTTCCTACCAATATTAGTTAAAGTAGGTATAAAAGGTTTTGCTTACGAAACATGCTTTTTGGTTTGGTGTGGAACTTTGAGAAATTTTTCGAAATATATATTATTTCAGCATACAGCATACTTCAATATCCTTTAAAGTATTTGTAACATTTTTGTATTATGCCCCGTAATGATAAGTATAAAAATTATTTAAGAAAACATATAAAAAAATTGAACCTTCCGGAATTTGAACGCACGCCTATTGAAATTGAAAACCACCCAAGCGCTATGACTATTAAGCCATATGTTCTTATCAAGCTACGTCAAAACTGAATCTAGAGAAAGGAAAATAGTCTGATATCGAAACATTCTTTCATTGCTGAATCACTAGCAGATACATAGATATATCTGATGGACTTGGCGTGTAGTTGGGTAATGAAGTGACGGGGAGCACCGAGGGAAGTGTTCTCTCGTTCTCTCCTAGAGATCGGGAAAAACGGGACGTGAAGGTCCGTTTCAAATACACGGAAAAAGTTACAGACGATGACTACTTGAATATAAAATAATTTCCAATGCAGTAGTGTAGTTTTGTTAAGTGAAACTTTGGCCTTGTTCATATGAGGAAGAAAATAGAAAAGAAACTTTAAAGAAACTTCATATATGTACAATATGTAGGTGAAAGTAACTTCTATATCACATTGAAGCTTACATTTTCCGGAAGTACATTGTTCGCGGTAACCAATTTTCTTTCAAGTTCTCCTTTTAAACTTTCATATGCAAAGAAAAGCCTACTTTACCTCAAGTTTGTTATTCCTTAGTGCAGGCGTTTATATTTTATTACTAGGTACTCGGTCGACCTGGTTTCCTGTATATAATAAGAGTTTTCAACATTGAAACTAATTATTGAAGGATTCAAATGTCGAAAGCAAAGTGTTTTTTTACATTTTTAATATGTCATTTGGAAAGAAAAATACTTTTTAGAAAACATATTAAAAAATTTACGTTGCGGAATTTGAACCCGCGCCTCTTGTAGACCGTCCAAGCCTTACGTTATATCTGACAAACAAGATTGGATAAATAAAAAGAAATATAATCATAACCTCATAACACTCAGTCGGGCTGCCACGGCTACTGCGCCACGACGCGACGCCCTCAAATTACAGTAAATAGTTTCAAAATAGGCATTATATTAGCATTTTGGCAAACGAAAGATTTTGGCAGGGGAGAATCATCGGTGGGCGGTAAGCTCGAATATACTGTTTTATCTTTTTCTGATTACAGCCTATAAATGTCACACAACGACACTGTTAAAACTCAACCTGTAGTGATAAGACACTCCGTTTTGTCCTCTTCGATAGAGAGATAAGCATCTCTCCGAGTGGGAATCGAACCAATAACTAGGTGTAGGTACAATAATTATCACTTTTCCGCCACGTAGTGTGTTAAAAACGGCGTAATTTTCCCATTTTGCACATATTATGTAGCGGAATCCAATACCGCAGATTATCTTGCCAGGAACGCCACAGAACGCCATGTTTTGTTCAATTGCGGAACATAACGCTGTGCTAACTACTAAAGCGAGAAAAGGAAATTGATTTATTGCCCCTAGTGCAGGGCCATGTTTACCAACTGTGTATTTAAATATAAGTTTTAACTTTATATTTTAGTCAACATTTTATATTCAACAGTACCCTTTACACTGGAGTGCCATAGCGGCTTGAACAATGCGACGTACTGCTAATGAAGGTTCTCACGGTGTCGAAATTAACTCTTTCACTTTGAGAGGATAAAGGTCTTTTAAAGTGCTTGGTGGTTGGTTGGAGCCTACTGTTATTACAGGTCAAAATATTTATAAGTAATTAATGGTATTTGTATGAAGGGGCAAAATGTCTGACTACAAACGCTACGATTGTGGGTCCGAGACCAAGACAATGCACAGCGTATAATTTCGCCACTTAACATGCAATTTCTCGTAAATTGGACGAAAAGTGGGGATCCGTTCCTCGTGTCTTAATGTCTCTCTGTCTACCCTGCCAAAAGCGGGATACAGCGTGACGATGAAAACATTAATATTAATAGATTTAAGCATTGAAAAACGATATTAAGCCCACTTACATAAGACGAGGGCGATAGAGTGCAAATTTATAATTTATTTCATGAAATAAATAAGTTGTTTCTATAAATCGAAAATGGTATCAAAAGGAAATGGGTCACTGTGTGAATGGCGATCATTTGCATTGGATTTAATCTGTGTAGAGGCCGTTGAGGTACAGTGGAACAGAGTCTGACAGTTGTGGGTTTGATCTGCACCCATGTTACCAGAGCGAGCAAATAAAATTAATTCACTTCACACTTTTACAATGTTCATAATTATAACAATGTTTTACTTGAAGTAAATTTAATCTGTCCAATCTACAGATGCTCTCAGCTACGGAAAGCGGAATAATTAGTCACTAAACTATTTCCGTGTACTATGCAAAACACTGAAGGAAACAAAACTTACTCTGTGAATTAATCTCAAGCCCCAAGTGTCTGAGATGACATTTGAAAGTTCGTTCACACTATTGCGGCTGACGGCACTTTAGTACATCTACGTACGTATGTATATATGTATATACAATGTACATATGTAAAGCTAGTATCTCTCTCGTGGTTTTATCCGCGTGGACGACAAAATTAACTTTATGATCATTTGCCTTAAAAAAATTGGTTAAAAGCGTATAAGAATATGCTTGGACAGTTTCAAAGAAGCGCGGATTCAAATCCTTTTTGTTATACAGAGTGTTTGTTAGACTTACTGTATTGGTGAAAACCGCATTTAAATTACTTCAAAAGGAGATGTTTTGCACAATGTAAAATAAGTATTACTAATGGAGAAATGTATGAAAAGAAAAAAAAAAAATTTTAGGGAGTAAAATAGAGGACGATTGTATGTACATGTATTATCGTTGTTTTGGAAGGTAGTAATGGTGTAATTTGATCTCGTAGTTAATACTGAGCACCTATAGCGTTTATTTCATTTTCACCTACAATTAAGTTACTTTTTGCCGCGATAATAACCGGAAAGCTAATTAAAGTTGTATCAACTGTAAAATTATAGCTTTGCGTTTTTTCTCATATAGCATGGTAAGTTGAACCGAAACCTAGTGTTAAGACACTGCGTTTCCAGATTTCTGCCTAATTTTCCAGATACTGTATTTTGAGTGGCGGAACACAATGCTACGATTTGTCTTTTTACTAGAGCGAGGAGATACAAATAATTAATTACCCCGAGTGGAAATCGAACGCACGACAGCGCACCGCCAGTCCTGTGCCTCTGCGCCACGTAAGCCTCATGGCGTATATTATTATATAGTAATAAACAGAGTGGTTGTATTGAGATGTTACATTATCTTAGTCAAATAACCTTCGTCCTAAGCAAAGATTAAACCATCCCTTGATGTAACCGTAGATTACATAAATTAACAAGCCTATTTAACTTTCTCTTGTACCTATAGGTATTGTTTTATTTGTATTGAACGGAAGTAGCAGATTCGATTTTCGGAGTGTTATTATTTAAAGAATTGATTTAAGAGTATGAGGATACGTTAGATTAAGAACACTGTATACTGTTCTTATATACATATACAGGTGTCCCAGGAGTCAATGATAAAACGAAAACAGGTGATAGACCAAACCGTGACAGTTATGAGAAAAATATAAAAAAAAATCTTTGTCATGTATTTTTCATATTATATTGATTTAAAAAAATATAGGAAAACCAACACCCTGTGATGATTTTTCAAGTCCTAAGACTACAAATATTACTTTTTTTTCATTTTTGTTTTCTGTAATGTAATCATGAGTAACCCTTCTGTGCATTAC
>HE670464.1:99765-219861 GCA_000313835.2 Heliconius melpomene melpomene | reverse complement strand
GAAATCAAACACCTCGAGGCTTTTACAGAACTTATATTTCTTCCAGGGCTAAATAACATTAGGCTTCTACAATTTATATCTCAGGACTTTTACAGAACTTATACTTCTTCCAGGGCTAGATACCATTAGGCTTGTACAATGTATATATTAAATTATAATACAATATTTTATTCTAGAGGACCACTTTCCTCTTCAGCTCCAAATCTAATAATGCGCATCAGAATTTTCAACACATCAAGCGTCGCGCTAGTTCTATGTATAAATTTTCAAATATATCTTTTTATTAAACAAAGAGGTTGATTTACATTTTTCTATAACAAATTATCGTAAATATAAAAACTATTTATATAAAATCATTACATAAGTAAATACCTATCACTGAGGAAAGAAAGTGCAATTGTAATTAAACGATTTTTCATGTGATTTATGGCAGTCTCACACTGGGAATTTCTCTGACATGTTAAAGTGCGGCGTTGAGTTACTCCCACCTAACTCGCCATGTCTCATAATCGAACTGAAAATGAAATATCTCGACAAGAAGCTATTTCTATATATCCTGCTTAAAAATCATAACTTTCTTTTAATTTAAACAAAGAAAATCCACAACTTCCATTATCAAAATACAAAGATCTTTTATACAGAGGAAAAATATTAAATAAACAATTTACGATATATAAACGACATCTCCGTATACGTTGTCAAAACACGAACAACCCTTACAAATATGTGCATGTTATTACTGTAACATATAAATATGAATAAAAAAGATCAATAATCGTTTCATACAGCTATTTTATTACACGAACGAATTGCAGTAAGCTTGTTTGTTTATATTTAGAATACCTACTTGAATCTTATATATATGGGAATCGGAGTGGCTTAACACTAGGTTCCCTCTGCCTACCCTTCTGTGAGCGGGATAAAGCGTGAAGCTAAAAAAACTCTCCTGGGAATCCCATCATAGTAATAAGCAATAAGACAATGCTATCAACCATATCATAAATTACTTATAACAATATTTACCTAACCCAAAAAAACCTGAAACATAATGCTAAACAAAAAACGATAAATCTCTAGTGCCTATTCAAAAACGTTTTTATCGTCAGCTGGACAAACAATGGGAGGTTTATTAATAGCGGTGTTCATAATTCAAAGGAAAATCTTCTGGAAAAAAAAAATCCAGGGATTTTTCAGTTCATTCAGTAAACGATAAACAATCGGCCAATTATTAAATTTGTTGTACCGACGATTCTGATGGAAAGTGAATTGGGTGGACGGAAATTACGGGAACATGGGGCATATTCCTTTAATTAATTTTGGTACAACCATGTCACATAAAGGATTTTTTATTCAATTTATCGAAGATTTTCAGATAACTAAAATGACTAACAAGCGGCGTTGAACGCTGACATTTGCTCTGAAGACATCCAACGAGTGTCTCTATACTAGAGCACTAAGATTTCTTTTAGTTCATAGAGATGACGACTAGTATATCATAATAATTATATATTTCTAAGGTATTTGGAAAAACAGAAAATTGAATCTAAAAAACAATGTAGAAATCAAAAAAAATCAGCTTCACGCTGTATCCCGCACACAGCAGGGTAGACAGAGGGAACCACTCCCAAGTTCCCCACTTACTGCCGAATTTTGGAGGCATTGCGTGACACCAGAGTGAAGAAATGGAAATATATACGTAAATAAACATTTCACTTCCTCGAGTGGGGATCAAACTCACAACCGTCGCGTTACAGTCACACCCGGTGCCGCTGGGCCACAACGGCCTCAACAATGTAGAATAGCTGCATAAAGCCAGGTATAGCTAAACTGTAGGTATTAAAAATCCACCAATCCATACCCAAACTTACTGCATCAATCTAATAAGTGCAAAAACGCATTTCCAGTTCGGATTAAGTTTTGCCTGTTCCTGGCGTAAGATATTTATGGTAGTGAAGTGTACCGGCCGTGGATACTTTTTATATCATACGATTTTTTATATTATGCGACTATACGACTTTTTTTTAACTACACGCTGTATCCCGCATATAGCTGAAAAGTCAGAGCGAACCTACTCTTAAAACGACCAGTTCCTCCTCTCCACCCAATTGACCGATACATTAAGTTATAAGTGGGGGAACTCAACGCCGTGCTTTGTCTTGTTACCAGAGTGTTGAAATGAAAATAATTAATTTTGGAATATTAATCAAATCCACAGCCTAGCCCTCACGTTTATAGTCAGCACTTGATAAGTCACTCTGTTTTCTGTTTCCTTTTCTAAAATATGGACATTTCTTTAACTTAAATAACTACTATAGAGTAATGATTGTTGCTTTACTGTTTTTTTTTTAAAACTGGTGCTATGCCGTGGCTGGCGATAATTTGGAAAATATTTATGTATGGCCTGGCCACGGCGTCCAGTCTCAGCTTGTTAGATCAACATATAATGTAACTACGAGGAAGCATAGTGGAGCTTGGAGTCATTTTCCAGAATGCCTCCAGAATACTGCGGAAAGTGGGAAACGGAATGTTTTGACAATAGGTTCCCTCTGCCTACCATGCTGTTTTCGGGATACACCGTGAAGCTGATTTGATTTGAAAACGTTTTATTTACCATTGCTACATTTGAACTTAATTCTTATTATTTATTTTAAACATTTTTTTAAAATTTCTCATGTAAGGCCCCAGACTTGTAGGGTTAAATTTGTAAATATAACTTAAAAAAAACATCATTAAATAATCGTACAGTATAAAAACTTTACATTTGGACCCAAGCCAATGCTGAACTGAGAAAAAGCTGATAGATTAACATGTGCTACAAATTTACAGTAATGATTTTAACATTGAATGCTATAAAAGTTAAGATAAAATATATTTATAAAATTGAAACTCTGTCTAAACGGGAACGGGAAGTTCGTCGAACTTTAGGTTCTCAGGTTCCCTCTGCCTCCTCTACTATTTGCGGGATACAGCATGAAATTTAAAAAAAATACTAGATACTTTAAATCGTACTTTTATTCGTAGTCGATGACAGAACAATGTAAAAACATAATGACGCGTCACTAAGCTTCGTAGAACACAAAGAAACATAATAAGCAGTCACAACAAGCGTTCTGAATATTCGAGCGCCATTAGAATAGTAATTTGTTGTAAATTCAAGTACAGAAGTTGCTAAAAGCCGCTAGTTTGACAAAAGTAGTTTCGCAGTTGGGTAGCGCTGTGTCAAAAAGTTGACTAAAATCCTGCACTCGGGATGGGCATTATAATTATATTCGCTTTTAATTACATTAAACTTGTAATAAAAGAAATAATTAATTTAATTAGTTTGGGGCCTGTAGTGGCGTAGCGGCACAAGCGTGTGTTAACGCGAGAGGTCGTGCGTTCGATTCCTGGTCGATCGTTCTGCTGTGGAGGCAAAAGTGTGGTGTAGAGTTCCGCCACTCAACCAATGTCTCCAGAAAACGGCTAAGTGGTAGTCTCTCTCTGTCTACCCTGCTACATGCGAGATACAGCTAGAAGCCGATTTAATTAGCTATTTAATTTAGGTTGTGATAAGTAATTAACATAAGTATTAATAAGCACAATGGTTGTGGATTCAATCCCCATTAAGATTGATGAATGATTGAGGTATATCTTCAACTTGGCGAGGCTGCACAGTAACATAGTATCTGATTGTAAACGTGACCGCAGGTTCGATTTCCACTCAGGTTAACGAATTTTTTTATTTCGCCGCTCTCACAAAATCTCGAAAACTGTTTGAAATATAGGCAACGGAATGTCTCGACACTAGGTTCACCTTACCCCGCTCTGTACAGGATAAAACGTGTAAAAAAATAACTCATTTAAAAATGAGAAAAAAAAAAAAATCTACCAATGCCTTTACGTCGATAAGTGTCTATTCCTAAAACATTATCCCGTATCTAAAATAAAAGGGTCCCTCAAGTGTAGTTCGGCATCCTCTATCATATAGCAAAGTAGGTATTACGACCATCGTATTGGATATTTGGTTGTTTAGATACTTAAATTAAATATTTATGCATTTTACAGTATATTTAGAAAAATCTGCTTTTAGAGTTCCGTACCTTAAAGGAAAAACGGAACCCTTATAGGATAACGATTGATGTCCGTCCGCTGCCTAGACCATTTATCTCGAGGTCGCGTGGTGTCAGCTGAAATTTATTTATTTAGTTATTTCCTGCAGAAGATCTGTTACAAGCTTATAATTATAGTTATTTTATACAAAATAAGTGCCTGTATACATAAGTTTGTCAATGCTTACGTAACTGCATCTTCCTCCGCGGCGGTACAGGGTTTGACTGTAAGGGCGGTGGTCGTGCATTTTGCCCCCCATTGAACCCCCCTTAAAAACATCAGCTACTAACTACTAAGCCAAAAGGCTACACAGAATGCAACTTATTCCATTTAATTACAGTACCAGCCAACTCTTTCCACGCAGCTATAAAACTTTACCTGACCATATCTGAATATAATGCCCTCAACTAATTACTTAAACTTTGCGTAATTTACTACCCGCAATGAACTAATGCACTTGCTAACTCAACAACAGTAAATCGTTGAAGTATTTAGAATTACTAAAGTTTAATTATTTTTGATAATCGGCCTTTCCATTGAATTGTGAATGAATGCATTTGGCGGAACTAAACGCCGCGCTTTACCTCGACACCGGAGTGCAGAAATGAAAATATTAAATATTTTGTTTCGAGCGGGAGGAATCTAAGTCACAACCGAAGCTTATGAAGTGCCAAGTGTGTAAGTTTAGTGGCAGAACTTAACGCCGTCTAAACTAATAATATGAAACAGAATCCCCAATCTTCCAATATCAAAATTATAATGAAGCTCTAAAAAGATCATCTGATAACATTTTTATACAGCGCTAAACACAGTAATCATATCTCCGTCCCATCTCTCCCAATTTGCCAGAAAATGGCGATCGTGCAGGAACTATTCTAACGAAATGGTCGAGATAATATCGTCCTCTCATCATTAATTCAGAATGTATCACAACTTTTCTCTTTCAGTCTTTGGGGATACGTTTAATTTAATAATTGTATATTATTTTATGTATGAGGCTATATTGGTACAGTGATTTTTTTCGTTTTGAAGGTAATAGGTTCCAATTTTATTAGGGAAAATGTTTTTGTCTTCTTTTTTTTAGTTAAAATTGGGATAAAAAGAGCTAAAACTTGAAATAAATACATATATTCTATATTTGACAATGTGAACCCATTAGCTAAGTTTAAAAAATAAGGTGTAGATTTTTATTAATTAGAAAAAAATGGTCTTTATAATTTATTTTGAATAATTTGAACCTTTTAAAAGTGGCCACGGTTTGACTGGTTATCCAAGTTAGAAAATGGAAATAAATAACTTCCTCAAGCAGGAAACGAATCCACAATCATGGTATTTACACAACATATTTGCTATTGTTTTTAATAAAAATAAGGTAAAATTTCATCTTTAACACTGTGTAAATATTTAAAGCAGATAATAATATTTTTATGTACACTAATTAATTTACGCAAACACGTGATTTAATAAATGATTTATTTATTTACCATTACGGTCGCATTTAAAATTAATTAACTATGCAAGAGTTGATATTAAAGCTTTGAACTATATTTTCTTGTTTTTTCTTTTCTTTAGCTTCACGCTTTATTCCGCACATAGATAAGTAGGCAGAGGAAACCTGGGAAACTACTGTTCCTACACTGCGTCAAGGCAGAGCACGGTAGATAAAAAAAATCGAAATATTAAGATATTCCGTATTCCTCTTTATAACAAATTTTCGAGACATTTAGTGTAGAGTAGCGGAGTTCAACGCCGGTTATAACTGACCTAACAAATGTTAACTACTAGACCAAGAAAATTGAATAACTCATTTATTTGAGGAGAAATTGAACTTACAACCGTCACATTTACTATCAGACGTTTATCTACATGAATATAATTTTTTTCTTCATTTTTTCTCATATTCACATTATATGGAGGAAGTAAACAAAGTGAATGCATACTATGGGATTTCTCCTATAATATCGGCGTTCTTTAATTTCCTGTGCAGGAAAACGTAATAAATAGCTATTATCTTAGCATCGAGCCACCCTTTGCCATATGGTCGGGGTTTTGCTCTCAAAATTGGTTTTTTGTAGGTTACTGCTGATTTATCTCTTATGGAATAAGAGTTTTAACAATGTTTTGTGTTAAGGAGATATTTAGTTTTATGATTACTTTTTTTTACCTACTTTAAGAGTCGGGGAAATAAAATATTTAATATTTGCATTTTCTCCGCTTTGGTAACAAGACAAACCGCGGCGTTGAGTACCGCCGATAAACATGTAATGCCTCCAGATATCGGTGGATGGGGTGAGCGGGAGCGTCTTAACATTAGCAATATTGTGCCTATAGATCTACAATAATCTATAAAAAAAACTTTCCTCGGCAAAAGTGGTTGATTTATCCTTTTATAATACTAGCGACTTACATGCAACTTTGCTTACTTAAGATTGTTGTAATAGTAAACCCAAATAAAAAAAACTTTACAATAATTAAAGCCTATGCGTTACTATCATGTATCAGCTATATTACTGTTAAGTATCATCCAAATCCATTCATCCGTTCGTTTTGGAGTAAAAGTGGAACACGCAACCAACCTCGTAAACCTTCACATTTATTATATTGGTAGCGTAAAACAAAACAAAACCCAAAAACTTTTAGTCATATTCCAACACAAAAAGAAATCTTAGAAACTTAACAATTTAGAGGTAGAACGCTCAAAGGAAATCCGAGTAGCATTTGAATGATAAATGCCATCTCAATCTAAAGTTTGCGACTTGCCGATTGCTCCATTTATCCTCTTCTAACAACTTTGCTACAATTGCTTTGGTTTTTTTTTTTTTCATATAAATTGCATGCAATTTTTCTTGTTTCTTGTAATGTGATGTGCAGCTAAAGTTACGGAATGTGTATGGGAAAGTCGATTTTTCATAACCTGAAAATTTGAATTAAGGTGTAAGTTAGAGGTCGTGCTGCAGAGGTATGTGAGTTCGATTCTCACTTGGAGGAAGTCGTGGTGTTGAGTGCTGCCACACAGCACGCAATAACACAATAATTGAGGACAAACCTACTGCTATGTGCAGGTAGACTAAAGGAACCTGGGCACTTAATGTTACGACTTTCTTTTTTCATTGCAAGCGTTGTGTGCTTAGGGTCGAAACTTAACGTCACGATTTGCCTCTAAACCAAAAGGAGAAAATTAAAATCTTTAATATTTAATTTCCCGAGTGGAAATTGAACTCAAAACTTTTTTAAATTATTAAAATTTGATGACTTAGCTTTTATGATTCAGCTCCAGGAGTTAGTGGTAGTTAGGAATTTGGCCCATTTGCGCCTAAATGCGCAAATGGGTCAATATGAGGTACGACATATAATAAGGGTAGGTACGTATATATTGTATCCTACATATATGATTATAATATTTTGTTATATAATATGGACCTATATAATAATATTATATCTTTAGAACCTAAGTAAAACAGTAAAAGGTAAGATTTTACGATCGTTTTGAATAAAAATTTTCTTTGCCGCACAGAGGTTGTAGACAAAAGACAAAGTAGTACCACTTGAGGCCACTTTGCGGATGCGGGCTTTGAGACGACACTTGAAAAATGACACCATCATTTTCAAATTTAACAAACTAGTCTTGCTGTGGAGAAAATAAACCACAAATGATAATTAGGTAAACGTTACATTTTTATTTCTATAAATAAATTATATTCATGTGTAATTTACAAAAATGAGCAAAAATGGGCACAAATGGGCACAAATGTTTGACAAATGCCTCCAGAACTCATCGGAAAATGGAGAACGGAGTGTCTGAAGTCTGGGCTCCCTTAGCCTCCCCTGCTGTGTGCGGGATATAGCGTAAAGTTGAAAAAAAAAATGGTTGTTTTCCTTTATTTTTGTTTAAGTCATGTCTTAACCTAAAAAAAAAATATTTAACAATATTGCCCAATTTCAAAAACCATGGTATCACTACACATGCTATAATACTTAGAGAGCTCTGTACGTTATATTTACGTTATATTATTCGGAACAGATACCGCGAGTGTTCTCGACAAACGTATGAACTCGTATGGTTCATTCATTTCTTATATATACTCGTATAAATGATTATATAGAAAATTTTCATTTTCTTACCTGTCCTAATTTCTGATATAAATTAAAAGAAAGTTTGTAACAAAAGTACTATGCTATGGCGAGGATGGGGAAAATTAATAGCTTCGCATCGTTATATCCCGCACACAACAGGATAGGCAGAGGGAACCTAGTGTCGGGGAACGGACGCACCTTTCCGCATTTCGGATACATTGTGTGTTGAGTGGCGGAACCCAACTTCAACATCCACTATTGTTGGCATTCGAGTGGGAAATAAAAATATTTTTCCCCGTATGAGAATCGAACCTAAAACAATTGCATTTATAGTCATAAAACCCTGGCCGTTAAATACAACACCAATCTAAAAAAAAATTGCACTATAATTTAAATTCTTCTTTTCCTATTGCATTAGATAAATCTTTTCTACACAGCCAATATATCTTAAATCTAGAAAGATTTAAAACGAGTTAAACAACTTAAACAAAGGAGATCGGAAAAGAAAACGTTCCCATAGGTATTAATTCTAAAATAAATAATGTCCATCTTAGAAACAATTACTTTCGTACGTTTCAAATAACGGCTGCAACAAATAAATTAAATGTTACCAATACAGTTTATTTTATTTATCGGAAATGGCCAGTGAGCGAAATAAAATAAAGCGGAGAATGGAGTGTTTTGACACTAGATTGTCTCCTCTTACCTTGCTATATGCGGGTGAAGTTGATTATAAAGTAACTTAGCTTAAGCCTTTAAGGCTCTATATACTTAACACTAAAAAAGGTCTAAATCCCCTTTTGGGGAGTGACAGAAAATAGCACTTCAAGTTAAAATAACATTATATAAATTAAATATTTTCACAGAATCAAGAATTTTAGTAAGTATCAAACCCAGATTTAAATATCAAAGGCTAAATTAGTAAAAGCCAACCTAATTTAATTTGTAAATTTTTAAATTAATGTAAGCCTTTTCGAGAACGTTTGAAAGTGATATCAGCTAACTGCCTAGTGGTAAAATGTGGTTGCGCATACATAATTATTGTATATAGGTTCGATTACCACTTAGGGAAATTTAGCAGGATATCTAAGAGAGTCGAATGTAGAGATATTCCACATTCTGCCTGGGAAAATTTGTCTCGAGTGGCAGAACTCACCGCCGTCCTGTGTCTATCAGAGCACGGATACGAGAATAAAATATTTCCCTGAATAGAAATCGAATCTACAATCACCTCGCCTATCGTGAGAAGCTATCCCACTATATCAGAACGGCATTTCAATATAATAAGAAAATTTTAATGGAAACGGAGTGTCTTAACACTAGTTTCCCAGATTTTGTCTGCCTACTCTGCTACATGTGGGATACATCGTGAAGCTGAATGAATATTTTATTGTATGTTAAACCAATCTAGTAATATAAGTCATTTATCTACTAACGATTAAATT
Organism: Heliconius melpomene melpomene; assembly: GCA_000313835.2. NCBI lineage: Eukaryota > Metazoa > Arthropoda > Insecta > Lepidoptera > Nymphalidae > Heliconius > Heliconius melpomene. The sequence continues at coordinate 210,253 of HE670464.1, read as the reverse complement.
GAAATTTCGTATACCTACAAATTTAGTTTGCTTTTTTATAATAAGCTCTTAGCTAATACTATTACTTATATAAAATACTGTTTACCCGTATAAAAAACCTAAGGAAGATTTTTTCAGGACACTAACAATTTATGACGATAATATTTATAATATATTTTATTACAGCATATTTATAGCCATAATAATAAAATACAACCCCCGAATCTATTTACTAAAGTAATATATCTCTAACCCACGAAAATATTCTACGCCTTGTTAGTCTTTATGAAAAATAGAAGTACAACTACGAAGGATTCCACGCCACAAGCTTATAGCGATTTACTTTAATATTATATTCTTGCATTTCTACACTTTATGAGAGCCTTCTACTCTATCTATCTACTTTGCCTCAAATAATTCTGTCCTTCTGTAAGTAAATTAGTTAAGTCGACATTTTATGCTGCATATACTGCACCAAGTGCTATAAGTGCTATAGGATATGGTTTTCTAGTAAGCCGTGATGAGTTCTCCTATTCATGTTTTGATTCCATTATCAAACCAGCTATAGTGAATAATATTGCCACCTACATTTTGTGAATAAATTAATGAGTTTTTTATTAATTACGTATTATTTAATGTCCTAAACGCTTCACAAACAATAAAATGAAAGCATAGATTAAACTGCGGTGGATATTAGAAATAAAAGTGTATAATAATTCAGTATTAGTTAGTGTTTTTCTATACTAAAGATGAATCAAGATGAAAATGAAAATACAAACAATTCTACTGACAAACAATCCATATCATAAAAATATTTAGTGACAAAAATAAACATAATATTAACAATTAAAATAATTATCATTTATATTCTACCATTGTCAAATCTCCCATGCCTTGACACCCTAACCTCTTTATGTGGGCGTCGTATCAATCATTCTTGCAGGTGACAATACCGACAAAGGAACCACATAGGCACTGAAATTGTCAATTGGGGCGCTGTCATTTTCGTAAGAATTTTTTTTTCTCCATATAATCAATTACATTGAAGATCTTATTAGATTTTGTCACCGAATTTTTGATATATGTGGAAAGGTGTTAATATCGTGACTTATCGATATTGGGAATTAATCATTCTTGAGAGCTTCTTTGAAGTGAAATGTTATACTTATTACATAAACTTTATATCGATCTCTTTTAATACTGAGAAAGTTATACGTATTACGTTATAGGAATAAAAAGTGTGTCGACAAAGAAGAATGCTTAGAGGAAGCTTTATATTAGTTACTAAAATAGAGGCCAGTTGTAGCGTAGGAACACAAGCGTGTGACTGTAAGCGCGTCAGGTTGTAGGTTCGATCCCCACTTGAGGAAATTAAATATTTAATATTTTCATTTCTTCACTCTGTTTGCGACTGTTTCAATAGATTTCATCTACTTATCTTTCTGTAGGCGGGATACAGAGCAGCACAACAGAAGCTAAAAAAAGAAAATAGACACACTAAAATGGAATTATAAGGAAGTATTAAAAAAATAGTCTACCATGATAAATTCTATAGGTAAACATTACAAAGTTATACGTAATTCATTATGAATTTAAACCTAAAATAAAGGGAAGTTATCAAAAATTTCATGTTTATTCAGCTTATTTGGTAGATTTCAAAATTTCTACGAACGCAGATAGCAACCTACATGTAAAATATACTATGTATTTACACAAGCATCTAATGTTTTTTTAGGATGAATCTAGTTTTCATAGAAAATTTCATTTGATAGTAATTCAAAAATTTAGTTAGAACTTTTATAGCTAATTAAGAGGCACAAGTACAGTGTGGGTTCGATTTCCACTCGAAGAAAAAACTATTTAATAATTTCATTCAACAAAGCACATAAAACTCCTTTGAATTATTAAAAACACGTTTCATACTGTCAGTATTAATCTGTCAATTTAAAGTAAATTGTATACGATGTGAGTTTTAAAACGTGAAAAAAATAACCATTGAAAATGCATAAAAATAAGCAATTTTACAAGAAAAATTAATGAGACGCGGCAATGGGGCTGACGGGGAGCAAAGTAATGATCGCCCGTCGGAAAATCGATGAAGCAACAAGTAATTCCAGGTACCTATATATGTATATTGTTATCAAACATCTTTTTTTTAATAATATATATGTTAGAGAGAAAATTCTGAATGTAACCATTCATTCAGCCCGAATTGCGTTTTTGAATAGTGGAACTTCACGCTGCACTTTTTTTTTGTCAATGCGGAAAATACAAATAATTCATTCACTCGGTCTATATTTTATACAATAATTTTATTTTTCTTTTTACAGCTTATCCAATCTTCGATATGTAATGAATGCAGACAAGTCCAAGTGGAAAGTTTTCAGGAAACGAGAGTGAGTTACTGTTACAATTATTTATACTAGTTTTTTCGTAGTTCACTTAATATATTATAGTATTCCTTAATAAACGGAATACCTAACAAATTAAGATTTTTTTAAAATTTAAGTCACTAGTTTCTGAGATTAGCGCGGTTAACCGAACAAATTCTTAATATCAGTATAAATGGCATACTTAACATGAACAGTTCATAGGTTCATTTCTCACGGATAATTGTGAGAATTTAACTACTTGTTGTTACAAAACTATGTTATAAATGTATACCTTATAGCAAAAGTTTTAGTTAAATAATTTTAGGTATATTTTTATTAGTATTCACTTTTTTAAAATTTGTTTTACAGCATTTTTCTTTGACGGTGCTATTGTATTTTTTTCTATAATTAAGCGTTGCTTGGAGAACGGAGTGTCTTAACACTAGGCTCCCTTTGCTTGAAATTGGCTTAGGAAGAGTGTATCGACATTTTTTTTTACATTTTCAACAAATCTATCTCAAGCAAAATAGCTAGGTATTCCAATCTATGACAACTTCCACGCAAACACATCCCAACTGCTTCACAGCGGAGCTTTTTTCTTTTTTTATATACCTATATATAAATAAACCTACACGAAACTCCATCTAAAATGACAACTCTCTCCTTGTTAATACCACAAAAACTATTAGACCGCGAGACAGATGTGTTTTACGAGTACTAATACAAAGTTATCTCTAATAACAGACGACATATTGCATACCCAAGTCCAATACAGTAGAATATTCTAGTAATTTCTAGTATTTTCTAGAAATATAATAATATGAAATCCTAAATCTATACACATTTACAATTGAGGTGTCTGTCTGAGGCTGCCCATAAAAGAATTGCGTTTTTCAAGTGCATGTAGAACTGCTTACAAGATCAAACGATGTTGAAATTTCTCTCTCTAAGTCTGTTTGTATTTCTGTTTGTCCCTGGCTAATCTCCAGAATATCTAAAATGATTTTTTTGAGGATTTCACTGGTAGATAGAGAAGAATATAGAGCAAAATGCTTTTTATATCAGAATTCTAGCAGTATTTGGATTTACGCCTGAAAAACCGTAAAATGGGGGCGAAGCGAGCCGCTAGGCTAAGTTTGCCGCTTGTATAAAATATAACAACGCTATGTCCAATTAATTAACAACATGCTTATAGTAGCGAGTATTGGAAGGAAAAATATCAGAATTTTTCTTTCAAGAATTATTTTCTGGAAACATTGTGTGTTGGATATTAGAACTCGATAGACTATTATGGTTTAATTGCATTAAGAAAATGTTATTTTTAATATAGATATATTATTAAAATGGAGTTGAATAGAATCTCACTGTAAATGTCGATAGTCGTAAGTTTTATTTCTTCTCGGGGGACTGACATATTTTCATTCCGCCATGTACCACGTACAGTATGTCTACGAATTATGAAAAAAACATTTGGGAAACAGTGTACGGGTAGACAGGTACGGGTAGAAAGAGGGAACCTGACGTTAAGTGACTGGCGTGACGTTGAGTTTTGCTACACAATTGAAGCCGCAACCGTCGGGTTTACAATCAGGCTATTTGTATAAAATATGCTACTTGACGTTGGTTTAGTCGAATTCCTTCCAAATTTCAAAAATCATATGCAGAAATGATAGGTAACTTTAAAATGCACAGCAAAGTTCTCCTAAGAGCAGTCATACTCGTATGTACCGCGAAATTGAGTGCGATGGGTAATGCAGATAGAAAACTGCATGTTTTTGAAGCTACAAAGATATAAAAAATATGTCTTGCATTAAAATATTTGGATGTAAGATAGTTTTCTTAGAATATTTGTTTCGAGAGGGAGTGTCTTAACACTACGTTTCTTGCACTCTGCTAAGTGCGGGATAAACCGTGAAGCTGAAAAACAAATTCTGCAGAAAGTGGGGGGTGGACACACTAAGTTCTCTCTGCCTACTCTGCTGTGTGTGGGATACTGCGTGGGGCTATCAAAGTATTTATAATTTTTAACAGTGACTCACATCTCTTTCTCTATTTCTTATAACAATAATGAATGATTGAATGATAATATGTTAGAACAGATAAATTACTGAATTAGAACACAGGCTAAACCACGTTAACCCCAAAGCTAATGAACCGAGACTGCTGACGCCATTCCTTTAGAAACTATATTTCCACCACTAAAACGTATCAATTTTCCTAATACCTACTAAGATTTTTTTCGTATACGAATATTGTTAGTAAGAACTGAAAAGTGCTTATTTAGTTTATATTTAGCTAGTTATGTTAGAGGTGGGTGTAAAGTGAAAAATCGTAAGAGTTTCGGGTAATCCTCTCCTAGCGCTACTCTACACCACAATTTTTCAACTAAAACTGCGGTCATCGAGACTTAAACACACAGAGTCTGACTGAAACCGCTCTGGGTGTTAGTTCGATTCCCACTTAGAGAAAATAGTTATTTTCATTTTCAGTGACAACGACAAAGTGCGGGGTTGATTTCCTCCTTTCAACACCCAATGTCCCAAAAATTGGGCGCAAAGTGGTGGGTGGGTAGAGTGTCTCAGTACTATGTCCTCTTCATATATCCTGAATATAATATCTAAGATAGAGCATGAAGCTAAACAAAAAGTGTGTAATTTAAGTTCAAATTGACAATTTTCGTATTTTCCAGGGCCGTCCCTATCCCCGCCTACCCCGCGTCTCTAAAGCCTGGCAAAGGGTGTCCGTGCGGCAACAACGGGCCGTGCAAACAAAAAATCACACCCAGAGGAGTGACTATACATTATCCCCAAAAGTTCGTATGAATGTTACACTAGCCACGTAGCCGCGGCTTCGCCCGCTTATACTTATTGTTATATTATTATTAAATTAATATGATTATTTTTCAGTAATTTTCATTTCAAAAAGCTGCTTTTGTGCGTAATTGAATTTGTATTCACTATGTTTTAAGCAACTTTACCCACAAAAATTTAAAATGAAATAAAATAAGTTTAAAAATGTTTGCAGAAAAAACAGATTTGCAAAGTTTGGTTCCAGCAAGGGCTACTTACCGCCTAAGAAAGAAACAGTGTATCGTGCCAGGTAATGAAAAAATATAACGCACATATTAATACAATTAATGAGGAAATACATATTTCCCATACAAAAAAAAATCGATCATGTTATATGTACGTAGTATATATATTACATTCCAATTCGAATTATATATTTTTGTAAGTCTTGATTTAGAACTAAATTTGCGTAGACTTTAAGTCTTAAAATAGAAATTCCTGTTATTCCCCGTTCCCGCAGGGATTTAAAAAAACTTTCTCTTAGTGTTCTCTTATACTCCTCTTAAGCTTATATGACGAAAAGTTCAAGTTTAACTCTGTCTGAATGACTAAGTAACTGATGCGTTTTAAATATAAATACATAAAATTATAGACAGGGGGCAGGCAAGATTATTAAACAAAGTATAAAACGAAGCAATTTATCATTACCTCTTTTCTAAATCTATATTAGACACGAATACCTAAAATATAATACCATAATTTCAACATAAACTTTGCTGCTTTCGCAAGACTTGGAAACCATAACCAAAATTAATTTGCCTGTTCCAGCCCAAAAGTAAAGGTGATACGACAAAGGAAGTTTCCCTGGGGATAGACAACGGTTGCGCCCGCACTACTTGTAACTCGGCGTCTGTTAGTTTATTAGGTAATCGTTTGTATGTAAATTTATATAGCATTATGTTAAATGCCAAGGCCATATTGGTGAAGACACAAGCCTAAATGCGAGGGTTTTAGGTTCAATTCCCATTCGGGGGATAAAATATTTAATTTTTTCATTCTCATTTCCCCGCTCTCGTAACGAGGCAAAGTTAAAACGACGTAATGCCTAGAGAATTCGCTGAAAAGGGAAGTACGGAAATGTCTTAGTGGGAGTGATATGCCTTAACACTAAGTTCCCAGGTTCCCTCTACTTAACTTGTTATGTGTAGTATACAGAGTAAAGATAAAAAAATATATTTTTGAATTATTAATGGACAGAGGCCGTCATGACCGCTATAGCGTTTGACTCTAAACACGGTGGTTGCGGATTCGATTCCCACTAGAGAGTATTAATTATTTCAATTTCTTCGCTCTGGCAACAAGACAAAGCGTGGTGTTCAATTTCGTCACTCAACAAGCAATGTCTCAAAAATTGAATGGTGCTTGAGAAACAGAATGTCTTAACACTAGGTTCCCTCTGCCTACCCAACTACACGAGAAATACAGCAAAAACTTATACATAAATTTAAATTTTAGTCTCAAAATAAACATTTAATTCTATAACACAGTTCTTGCTTTCCCCTTTCAGAACAATTCGGCAAGTAGCTCACCTGAGATTAGACAAGGCTTCCATACTTCACTTTGTAACTGCTATCCCTGTGATTATAAAGGTGGAAGTGCCTTTGTAACTTCCATTTACTTTATATGTGCGTTATATATAGAAAGTTTGTTTTATATAGTTATTATATATATATGTGTTTTTGTTTGGTTTTCCTTTTTTTATATATATATTACTAACCTCTGAAAATGGTTTTAGTACGTATTTTTTCATATATATTTATTGAAATTGTTGTAATAAAGTAATATACGAATATTTATATATTTTTTTTTATTTTTTCTATAATAGCATGGTTAATGTATTTAGCTTCTAAGTCATTTAAATTCAAATGGCCCAGAATGGTCGACTTTCATGAAAAAAATACTTGTAAACTTATTATCAACCTCTTCTACTAGTATTATAAATATTGAAATAAAACTTTACTTTTAACTTTTCAATTCAATTCAATTTCATTTAAAAATATATTGACTAAAATATATGAACAAATTTAAGTGAGCGAAGCGGGTCGTTAGTTAAGAATATTTCCTAAAATAACCATTTCCTCCATCATTACTCTAAAACAAAGGCATAGTGTTATATCACTACTCGTAAGTTCACCCGCAAAGGGGTTGCTTGTATAACAAACTCTTACAGTTAGTTGGACTTGAGCGCTTCTCAAACTTCCTCAATAGCCGGCAAGTGCAAGTGCACGTCTCTAGCGAATTGCTACACATATTGGGTCAATTGATTCTTAACTGAACTATTGTTCTTATATTAGTACGATATATATGTTCATTACCTTCACGCTGTATCCTGCATGTAGCAGGATAGGCAGAGGGAACGTAGTGATACGATCATTTCTCGTTAAGACACTTCCGTTTCCTACTTTCTGCCAAATTCTTGAGGTATTGCGTGTTAAATGGCGTAATTCACACCTTTGCCTCGTTATCAGAGCGAGAAAATTTAAATATTTAATATTTAACTCCTCCTTGTGGAATCCAACGCACAATAAAATTTTTTTTTGTGCTCCCTTGTCGAGCAAGGCGCAACGTTTCGCCACTCAACACGCAATACCTTCAGAATTCGGTGGAAAAGGAGGAACAGAATATCATAATTTTAAGGTCCCTCTGCCTAACCTGCTATATGAGGGATACAGCGTGGAGCTGAAAAAAAAACTTATATTTTGTTATTTTATGTCAATTTTGTATCTGCAATGTCACTCCTAACAAACTAGTGGCGCCACCTACCATAAAGTATGTAATACTCTGCTTTTGTAATAAAGTTTAGTTCGTGTCTGTGACTCAAGCGTTTCATTTATAAGAGGTTATGGGCCCAGGTTTTGCACACAGCTTCTGAACACCCTGGTTATCATTGAAGCAAACTAAATGTTATGGAATAAAATATTGTAAAGAAGGTAATTCAGAAATAACAGGCTATGTAGATGCTGATTGGGCCTCTAACTCTGTAGATAGGAGATCATATACTGGTATGTGTTTTTTATTATCTAATGGCATTATCTCATGGGAATGTAGAAAACAAAAATGTGTAGCTCTCTCTAGCACTGAATCAGAGTATGTTGGTGTATCTGAAGCATGTAGGGAAGTATTATACTTGAGAAGTCTGCAATTTGAAATAACTAATAAAATGTACACATTTAGTCTTTTCAATGATAACCAGGGTGTTCAGAAGCTGTGTGCAAACCCAGTTTTTCATAAACGTACCAAACATATAGATATCAAACATCATTTTTGTCGTGATTTGGTAAAGGATAATATTGTAAAAATAGTATATTTACCATCGGCTGACATGCCGGCAGATATTTTAACTAAAAGTTTATGTAAGGCAAAACATTATAAATTTATGTTGCTTCTTGGCATAGTTTGTATAGAATAATTTTTATAAAATTGTATAGTGAATATTGCGATAAGTGAGGGTGTTATTTTATGTCAATTTTGTATCTGCAATGTCACTCCTAACAAACTAGTGGCGCCACCTACCATAAAGTATGTAATACTCTGCTTTTGTAATAAAGTTTAGTTCGTGTCTGTGACTCAAGCGTTTCATTTATAAGATATTTAATAACGTTTCACCCAAATATAAACAATGAAATATAAACATAATAATAAAATTTAAAATGTTATTAAGCTATGCAACATAGCTATTTTCAAATCCCCCTACGCTTTTACCATCCCACCGTCGAATACCAGTTATACGTATAACATGTAGAATTTGCAAAGTGCGGGAATAGCTTAAATGCTTTACGTGAGACTATTTTCCGATAATTTATTTGAAGAACATTCTGCAGTGGAAAAATAAGTTGGATGCAACGCGACGCTCAGAGGAAATTACATTTATGTAAATATATATTTTATTGTTTAGTAAAGTTTGAGAATATCTGGCTGTGTAATTGTGATGATTGTGGATTCGATTAAGTTTGAAAGTATGTTATTAATTAAGCAATATACATATATACCTATTTGTTTTCTCATATTGGTTGGTTAATATGCGGGGTTAGGTTCCGTAAGAAATTAAAAATCATCTCCCAAGTGGGTATTGAACACAACCGTCGCGTTTACAGTCAGCATGTATTTGTTTATTAGAATTTACACACAATTTTCTTAAAAATGGGCCGAAATTATAGAGAGGAGTGTCTCAACACTAGGTCGATTTTGCCTAGAGTGCTATATGCGTAAAAAATATTTAAAAGATATAACTTTAATTTCTTTCAAATGCGGTATCCCGTAAGTATAGGAACATTGCGGGATTATAACATATATATATGTTTCTATAGAGTCAGTTTTTTTCTCTTAAACTAACATATGAAACAATAAAATATACGCTTCTATATACATATACACGAACGACATAGTTCTACATGTTCTACTAGCAATTTCACGCTTCCCATACATAATGAATGCGCATAAATTTGTGCATCCAAACATTTGAACAATGCGACGCGAAGTTAACATAAATATTCTGTAATTTTTGTGGAAAAATTCTCTTCTGTGATAGTTGCTAATTGACGGGTTTTTTGTAAGAATCTGTTTGAGGCAACTATGAAGATTAATAAAGGCTGTATATATTTATTTCTATTTTAAAAGCTTTTTTTTTATAAAATATATATACATACATACATATATGTGTTAATAGTATTTAAAACAATCAACCAAAATTTGTGCGTAGTGGAATTCGAATCCGCCGTCCAAGCGCAGTGATTGTTAAGCCATAGGTTCTTATAAAGCTGCGTCGATTTTTTTTATGAACCTTTATGAGAAAAAGCACAGAACTGCGAAAATAAATATTAAACATTTTTCTCACTTATGTAGCTTCATGCCACACATACGGTAGGCAGAAGGAACTTGGGAAGCTGGTATCACTACATTTCGTTCCCATTAAGACACTTCCGTTCCCCACTTTTCGTTGAATTCGGTAGGCGTTGCGTGTTGAGTGACAAAATTCAATGCCATCTAGTTAGGGAAGGAAGGAGTGTGAATCGAACCGACAACCTTCGCGTTTACGCTTGTACTTTTGTGCCACAACGATCTCGCTTTAATCTATTACAAAATCTACTAATATCTCCAGAAAAATGATGATAAAACAATATTATATGCCAACATATATTTACTTAGCTTTTTAAGACAAATTCCAAAGGCACACCGTATCTGAAATTGACAAGGGTCAAGTGGAGTCTAATAGAATATGATTTATTGTACAAGTGACACGGTTTCTTTGTAACACCTCATAATTTTATGTTCCGTACGACACGTGCTCGTACATGTGATAAATGTTGAATGGGTTTTTGCTCTTTTGGGGTTCTTTGTGGGAATATTGATAACTTGGATAGAAGATAGTCTTAGGTCAGCTAATGTAAGACGATCGGAGACATTATTGAAATTGTAAATCATTGTCATTATAGCAAATTTGTGATAGCTGTGGATGCAAACCTCTAGTATGTAAGTATAGTATGAATATTTACTATACTACAATAGAGGCCGTCATGGTGCAGGTTCAGTTCCCACTCAGGGAATGTTTATTTTTTATTTTTATTTTTTTCACGTGTTGAGTAACGGAACTCAACGCCTCCAGAATTCAGCGAAAATGTCTTAACTGTCTGCTATGTGCGAGATGTTATGGAAATTTTTATGATAATACTTATTAACGTTGGTTTTTCCTAGATTTTTCGTTTCTTGAAAGACGGAATATAAAAAACACATTGACTTAATTCTATTCTCTTTAAGATCTCGCAAGATAAGAAAAATAGAGTTCAAGAAACAAGCAAAAACAGAAATAATTCAAAAATTCATGCGACGCTATTAAAATACCTATTAACTGTATAGAAACAAGAAAACAATCCAATATAAAGCTTAAAGTAATTTAACTTAAAGCACTTTGGTTGATCGAAAATAAATAAGTTCAACATTTCTTGGTACTAATGAGCAAGTTTTAATTACTTTACAAATAGACTGTATCGGATTTCTCGATTCACTTTCGTAGATTCCACCCCTAAATGTTTGTTTCTACGTTTTGCGGGAAACAATGGCCGTCTGATTTAAAATTGATATAAATGCTTATATAATTTAGTTGTTTTAGAATAGGTTTACTTTTTTCGTAGCTAGGTAGGCAGAGGGAACCTAGCATCGATTTCGACGATAGCATCAATTTAATCCAGGCCTTTTTATGTAGTTAGTGTTTTGTCACTCTGTTCTCCCCTCCCCTCATTGATCTAGACAGAATCTCAATATTATCTCTAATGGAATTTAAATTTAGCCAAGCAAGTATAATTAGACGGATGAAGTTGTCGATTTATATTAACTTCGCCCTTCTCCCGCCTACAGCAAAGGCCAAAACGTCTGGTTGTAATCTTATAGGTTTGATTCCCGCTCTGGACGATTCCATTACTTTTATTTCTTCTATCGATTAGAATTTCTTCTTTTTATGTATTTAAGATTTATAAAATTGATCAATAGAAATAAGAATGATTCTATACAAAATTGCTATTCTACAGTATTCACCTAGTTACCTCATTTTCAAATAACCAAAAAAAACACCATAATTAATCCCACGACACCAGTCAATCCCTGTTTCCGACATTAAAATAAAAAAGTGTCGTTAAGTTTTGGCAAGTTTTTAAGGACCCTATAAAAAGTTGTAACGTCCCTTTAAGGGCTCGTTGGTGGTAATTAATTAATTTTATAAGCAAATTAGGTTGTCAAAAACTTTATTGAATTAATATGTATCAGAGGCGCTTACGATTTAAACGCGACGGTCGTGGGTTCGATCCATTCTATCGGACTTAATATTATTAATATTAGTACCTTAAGTAAATAGAGAAATATATATATATATATATTATAATGTAATAGTATTAATAAAAATAGAGAAAAACAAAGTGCATGTAAGTGACGTAATCCATCTGTTAAAACAATTTTTATATAAGGATTAATCTCTTATACTTGGGTCTTATTATTCGTATTATAACTTCTGATATTTCTATTCGCACTTATTTTGCTAAACAAAATATTCTTGAAAACAAGTAAGTTTGGTATTAAAAAAGAATTTAGTTAAAAAAATTGCATGTTGAGTAACAGAGCTTAACGTCGCGTTTCATATTTGTACGAGGGTGAGGAAATGAAAATAATTATTTCTCCCAATTGGTAATCGAATCCACAACCGTCGATGTACGAGTACCACCAGATGCTGTGTAGCAGTGACGATTCTAAATATATATTTTTTACTATAATGGACGAGTAAAATACGTTCCAAATAAGCTATCTACTGCCCTTATTTCAAAACTGTTACAATTCCCAACCCCACTTTCCCTATTTTAAACATCCTGTATTCAAAGTTAATAACATTTAACGATGTCTAATTATACAGTACTTAAATAATTACACTATTGTGTTAAGCATTAATTTAACAAGATGTAAAATGAAACAATTTTTTATACAGGTAGTAATTTTCGCCATTAATTTGGTATATAAAAAGAAATTCTATTGTTGTTCGTGAACAAAAGTCCAAACAAGCTTCCATTGTTCGTATTGTGAAACTATTTGGTATAGGGCAAAATAGTTAAAGTCGATATGGATGTAGTCGTAGATTCAATTTATACTTAAACTAGTTTGCGGCGTTTGTAGCGTTAAGTTCCGCAACTTAACACGCAATCCCCAGAGAATATCACTAAATCTAGTGATATTTATAGGCTGATGTGAACTTTCATTGTGAATTTGCGTGTTTACTTTTTATTGTTACATACATACCTACTTAAGTATGCATGTAACAATAAAAAGTCAACACGCAAGTTCACAAGTGTGTATCTTTGATCAAAATAAATCGGCTTCACGCCGTATCCCGCAGGCAGAGTAGGCAGAGGAAGCCTAATGTTAAAACACTCTGTTCACTTCTTTCGATTATCTTCTTTCTTTTTGTCTTCTTCAGCTTCATGCTTTTTACGCATACGTAGAGTAGATACATAGATATACATAGAAAATATAAAGTTAAAACGCTATATTCCCCACTTTCTAGCCAATTTTTAACACATTTTCATTTGGTATTGAATGGCAGAACTTAACGCCACGCTCTATCACAAAAAGAGAATGAGAAAGAGAGAGAGAGAGAAATGAAAATAAATGTATTATTATGCTATCCACTTTGCAGCATATTTCATTATAAAAGACTTTCTTGTACAGTTTTTAATTTTCCCATTACCATAAGCAAAATGGTCTTTGTATTTCTTAAGAATGATAATGAAATACGTAATTCTAAACTTTATATTCAATTAGAGTCGCCGTTGACACATCTTAAGGAAACAATTATTTAATATTACAAGTTTATATTCGACCTCCCATTTGCATATCCATGAAAATATACGGGGTGGAATTCTACTAAGAATATAATATTGTGTACTTGTGCGTTTTGATGGAGGACTCTGTGTATTCCACAGAGTCTATTACATATACTACAGTTATTTTGATTTTCAATTATTATCTAATAAGTACATATAACCAGAATCGATATCGCTAGATGGCATATACCACTGTTTTCTTAACTTTACTTCAGGAACCTTACGCTAAGAAGTTACCTAAGGTTCCCGCCGAATTCTAAAGACATTGCTTGTTGAATGACGGTATTCAAAACCACCCTTTGCCTCCTTACCAGAGGGAATTAATCAAAATATTAAATATTTATAATTCTCGAGTGGGAGTTTTTTTATTTTTTTGTAAGGTGTTTATAATTAAACAATAATTTCGTTAAAATATATAAATATTTACATGTTAAATTCGGTTTTAAATTTAAATTGGTGCGTTTCGAAAACCAATAAGAATCCTTGTATCCCACGATCCCAACCCTTATCGATGCGGAGGGCACGACAAATATCGATCTATCAAGTGTCACGGTCGTCTGGGCTTTACATTCTAATTATGTACATTTTACTACCTAATTGTATGTTTGTTGGATGTAGCTTTGGAAGTTGAATGTTTATTTTATTGTTTTTAGGGTTACGTAGTTCATAAAAAACGAACCCCCTTTTTGGGGTCGCTTTAACTTTTTAGGCATGGAACCCTAAAAATTGTAATAAACGTTTATACAAAAAAATATGTAAATATAAACTAACACTAATTTTCATGTAACAAAAAATTGATAAAAAACCTAACTTAAGAAAATACAAAACAAATATTTAAAAAAAACTTATTTTTATTAACTAAGCTTAAAAAATAAAAAAATATATATCAATTCATATACAACGTATACATACGTTCGAGATCTCTCCCTTTGAAATAACTTGTAACAGTCGCTCCTGACAAATGTTACTACATTAGTCGTCACATGTCAATAGCTTACGTAAGAATCCTATGGGTATTCCAAAAAAACATGGGATATTTGATCCAATAATGAAAATAAATTAATTAACAAAGATTACTAAATAAATCGTGAGGTACAGGCATGTAGACGCGACAGGTTGTAGGTTCTATTCCCATTTGGAGGAAGAAATTATTTTCCTTTTCTAACTCTGATAATAAAGCAATTCGTGGCGTGAAGTTCTCTCTCCATCCTTTTAAGATACAATATCTCGAAATTTGAGCATAAAGTAGATAACAGAGTTTTCACTCTAGGTTCCTCCTTCTACCGTGCTATGGGGAGTACAGCTGGAAGCTATAAAAATAGTTATATTATAAAGTAATAGATTCTAAGCGACGATTGTAGAATTAAACACTTTAACTACGTCTAAAATATTTTGTGACCAGTCGTGGCGTAGGGCCACAAGCGTGCGAGTTTAAACACGATGGTAGGTTCTATTCTCATTGAAATATTTTTATTTCCTGGCTCTGATAACAAGATAACGATACTTCGACAATGTGGCGACAAAAGGGAAACTTAAGCGTCTTAATAAGGTATAATAATTATAATATAAGATAAGTATATCAATGATCGATCTCACCCCAGCAACCGCAACGGGAGGGGACATTATATATTTGTCAAAGGGTTAAATAAGACGTCACTCACAGGAAAATGCCACGCGGCGAAAAACCCAAGGGTGCTCTCAATATTGTCAGTGTTTCAAAACGTCCGTAGATTCCGCGTCACGCTATCACGTCGCGTTATATATCTTGATGTATAAAATATAATGTTCATTTATATAAATACTGTATAAGATATAACAGCTATAAGTTTTAAGAAATAAATAACTTTTTGATACATATGACCGTTTGGCTATGTATTAATATCCATAGATGAATATCAGTACTCATGGTGCAGAAGCACGTGTAAGGTAGTTTATGGGTTCGATTCCCACTCGTGGAAATAATTAAAATGATTTCATTTCCTCGCTCTGTATTCTTAAACATAATAGCCTTAAAAGGGGGGCAAAATTTGGTATCAAAGCCGCTGGTTCAAGTGAGGTATCAGATGTAAAGAAAGAAAGCTTTGGCTAAGCTCGCAAAAAAATCCAATTTTTGTACGGAATCTTCGATAGGTGACATTGACTAGTGCTTAATCTGTTTTTTTTAAAAGAAAAATACCCCGTCAAATTCTTGAGAGTTCGGTTCTTACTAAAATGATTATAAACAACACAATTATAATTATTTTTATAGCCGAATTCCACCACAGAACAAACAATATTTAAAATTCAGGCAGAAATTATAGAACGGATTCTTTTCAACACATTTTTTCCCACATTTCTCTTATAATTAAAACATAAAAAATCAACACAAACCAACTAACTATAAACACTGAAAAATGAGTAAAAAAAACCCGTTAACACGACATCAATAATTTAATAAAACCCATTTCACGTACACGGTATGAATTTCTTTCGTTATTATGCAAACTTGCAAATTGATCGACTGATTAATTTAAAAAGTGCCAACATAAGTTCAATGGAAATTGAACCTTGTGTCTTAAGAATAAGGTTAATTATTGTAAAATTGTTGTTCTAAGACATACTAAGGCAAGATGATTTATTATTTCAAAACATTATATCGTTTTGCTAGTAACTATATTAGCTTCATACATTTTACATGGGGAAAGGTTTTTCTAGGATGTAATGGGAGGTGTTGTGGTTTTTTTAAAGAGTTGTGAAGGTATTAGGTTCGATTCTCATGAATTATTAATAGTTATTTTCGGGTTATTTGTGCAATTATAGAAAGTAAAGATATATTGAGTTCTATAAATATAAATTTACGTATCCAAACGCAGTATAATTCTGTGTTCGATTCCCATTCAATGGAGTGAATTATTTTTTTCCCTCGTTCTAGTAGAGTCACAAAACACAGCGTTAAGTTATGTGATACAATAGACAATACCTGGGAAATTGAATGATGCTTAGGGAACGGAGTGTCTTAGCAATAGGTTCTTACCTACACTATATCTGTGAATATACAAGACCATTGTTAAGATTACATGGAATAGTTTACCTGTATTACAGTAGGTATAAGTTACGTACAATTTGTAGTAGGCGTAACTAAACTCCAGAACAGGAAAATTGAGAAAATGTAAAAATGCTTGAAGCTAAAAAAAAATATTGAGCGAAACTTAACGCAACGCTTAGTCCTAGTTACAGAAATTGGTCGCAGGCTGGAATCGAATCAACGACCATCCTATCCTACATTATTTGTTTAACAAAATAAGTATTTATTTATATAAAAGGCCATAAAATTTTAAGACCTAACAAATATAAAATACAATTCGTAAAACTAAAATAAAATATAATTTCAAATACAATAAACAATGACATTTTCCCGAAGCCAAATCCTCGGAAGCCGGACTCTTGTCAAGAGTTATCTGCGAAGTCGACTTAAAGCTAGGATGCGCTCATCGCGGTTAATATTTCTTGATATTCTTTGAAAATATAAAATTATATTTATATTTATGTGGCGCCCTTTAAATGTAACATGTTGTGGATTCGATTCCTACTTGAGGAACTTTACACTGTGTTCCACATGTAGTAGGGTAGGTAGAGGAACCCTAGTGCTTGCTCACATTGCTTGTTGACTAGCGGAACTCAACCCTGTGTTTCGTGTACCAGAACGGTGGAACAATAATAATTTTAAAATAGTCATTAAAATATAAGGTAATTAAAGTTTACTGATAAGTCACTTTCGTTTTCAATTGGCCCTCGTGGGTTCGATCCTCATTCGAGAGAATGAAATATTTATTCAAATTTATATTTTCATTTCTTCGCTCTGGTGTCGAGGTTGACCCCTGCAGTACGACGGCTTCTTAAATATAGTTTTTTTTTTCATGCCATTGTAAATACAATCTTAGTCGTAACTCGTATGACAAGCGTACAGAGTACAGACTACGTCCGCCCGCCTGTCCCACCAATACACGAGAACGTTGATTGTAACAGGCGACGATGTGATCTAATAAAAAAATATTATTGTACATTTTGTTTAGCTTTATATGTATAAATGTTAGTTGTTATATTAGTGTTATTTATTTTACTAATTGCCTTAGTTTTAGTAACATCTCATATTTGGAATAATATATTAATTTTAAAAAATCTTTTTAAAAACAAGCTTTATATGTACTTAGATATTTTTTTTCATGGTGTAATTTAGAAATAAAAGGGTTGTGCAAAAATACTAAATACGCCATTTTGTTTAGGGCTGCCATTTTAGATTAACAACAATATTGAATATATATAATGTCTTTGTCATTAGAGTTCAAAAAATAATAAAAATATATATATATTGTATTCATAATATATAAATGATTATTAAAATGTAAATTTCAAAAGCTTGCAGTCTCCCAAAATTTCAGTATTTTTTTGACAATCTTTTCTTTCGTTTTATTGTTAGGTTCTATTGAATGGGGAACAAAGCCTTCGAAACTATTCTTTTTTTCTTTAAATTGTAATTATTTATATCTGGTGACCCACCTTTGGTTTGCTTTGTTTTAATAAAACTTATACTATAATAAACGTCATATTCTCAAAAACTATTGTCTCAATAATATCTTAATATTGATAATAAATCAAAATTGAATTGTCAATAGACGCCGTAGATATATTTTGAATTCTTTTCGTCTCTATTCACTCTATGTTTCAGCAAGGAGGGCAGAGAGACTACTAAGATGATACGATATTTTCCTCTGAATTCTGGAGGAATTGCACGTTGAGCGGTGAAACTCAACGCCGCGCCTTGCTTCTGCACTAGAGCGAAGAAATTGAAATATTAAATATGTAATTTCTTTGAGTAGGAATCGAACCCACAACCTGTCGCGATTACAGTCACATTCACACAGCCTCATAGAAAAGTGTACAATATAAAAATAAAAGTTTGAGAATAAAATAATATGATATAATAAATACCTGCAAATTTCTCATTTAAGTATGTAATTCTATCTACTCGTAATAAGGCCAACCAATAAATACCAAGTAAAAGCAAAGTTATTTAGAATCAACGTAAAACTTTTTGAAGTGGCCACTTCATTGTTAAGTTATAAGCAGATGCGGTTTGCTTCTGTTTTTTTACATGTATGCAATACATTCATAAGTAAAAAGAATAAAGTTGAGACACTCTGTGGCGCAGAGATGCAAGCGTATGACTGTAAACGCGACAGGTTGTCTGCTCGATTCCCACTCGAGGAATTAAAATATTTAATATTTTCATTTCCTCGTTCTGGTAATGGAGCAAAGCGCAACGTTGAGTTCCACCATTAAACACGCAATTGCTTTAGAATTTGGCATAAAATGAGGAACGGAAGTGTTTTAATGGGTACAGAGTAGTCTTAATACTAGGTTCCCAGGTTCCCTCTGCCTACCTATATGAGTGATACAGCGTGAAGTCAAAAAAAGGCAAACAAAAAAATATTGCAATGTTAAATCTTATAACATAAACCACACAAAAACTAGGTCAAGTTGGCAGAAAAGGTTTAAACGTAGATTTAGCCGTCGCGAAGTCTGGAAAATAGTATTTGAATGTTGGGTGAGCATATTGTAGGCCGTAAATGAGAAGTAAATATTGCATTTAAAAATATTATTACACATTTTTTGATTTATTTGTAGCTTTAAAGTGGAATAGTTGTGGTGTAAACGCGACGGTTGTGGATTCGATTTCTATTTAGGTAATTTAGTGACTTAATTCTAAGTTCCCCCTGTCCATTATATACGTATTATGCGAAATGCAGCGTGAAGTTTTGAAACCAATATTTTTAAATCAAAAGTATTAAAATAATGAAATAAGAACGATTATTTCGAGTGAATTTTGATTTCATGTGAATATTTTGTTGAATTATTTACATGTTTTCATTTGTTATAAACTGTAGTGAGTTTAAATAATTAATTTGTGTGAAAATACTACTATTATTATTCTTTACAGCTCAAAAATTACAGGCCAAATATATATACTCGTATTTTTTTCTTTTTATTTATATATATTTCGTTATTTTGCTTTCTTTTGTTGCATTAGGGGATAAATGCTTAAATAATACTTATGATGAAATCGGAACGGTTATGTGTAGAAGATATATAAGAAATGATAGTGTAATAGAACCCAAAACAATTATTTATTAAAATTTATCTGTTTTTATGAGTATTTGTTTACGCTAATGCCAGATTCAAACGAAGCCACGCGGGGACAGTTAGTCTATAAAAAAAAATAATTTCTGAATTTGAACACATAACTATCCTGACGAGTGAGATATTTTACAACTCTGCTATAAAAACAATATATTAGTATGGTGATGTTTATTATTAACACGGATTAAATAGAGATTGTAATCTGATCTAAGATGGATTATCTTTTAAATAACATTAAAAGATAAACTTAGATTAAATAATCGTATATTGTAATTGATACAGAGACAAAATTAAGTTAATTTGTGCGCGTATTATATTGATTTACTAATAGCTGTGGTTAGTTTAAACAATGTTTATAGTTTGAAGTAACTGAGGCCAGTCGTGGCGTAGAGGCACCAACTGAACTTACGACCGTCGCGTCGTGTCGACAGTTGTAAGTTCGATTTTTTAAACTTTATAGAATTAGAAGCATGTATACCTATACAAAATTAGCAAGGTTGTGGAAAGCTATAATTTAGCATATAGTTTCCTTGGTGGGTGTGGATGAGTGCTAAAACTCGTATTCATTAATCGCTCTCAACTTTGAGATCGATCTTTAGAGAGAGTTTGAGAGCTTCCGTTCTAATAAATCTATAAAAACGACATTTCAAGTTCGCCTACGGGTACGGAAATAAACTAGATTTTACGCTTAATAGTCAACGCCAATGACTATGTGAGCTACGATTCGTTTGAATATAAAATAAATTATTAAAACAATAAACAAAAAAATAACTGATAAGTGAGAATCGCAAAATTCCCATGTTGAAAAAACTTGAACGTGAGTCAAATGTTATGGTATTTGCGAGGGCGGTTGCTTTAGGACTTTCTACACTTGATGATTATAAATATATGATAATATATAAAAAAAACTTACTGTTGGTATTGTCAATAGCAAAATTTTTTTGATAGTACGTTTGTACATATAATAATGTATATACAGGGTGTCCCAGGAGACAACGATAAAACGAAACCAGGTGATAGACCAAGTCGTGACAGTTATGAGAAAAATATTAAAAAAAATCTGTGTCATGTATTTTTCATATTATTTTGATTTTAAAAAATATCGGAAAAACCGACACCCTGTGATGGTTTTTCAAGTCCCAGGACTACAAATATTACTCTTTCTTCATTTTTTTTTCTGTAATGTAATCATGAGTAACCCTTCTGTGAATAACAGTTTAAGATTTAAGCATACCTGCATCAGTTTTCAATAAAATGTGGTGTTTTTGCCAAACATTAAATTCAAAATATTTACTACACCCAACTTTAACCGACTGTACTATAAAAAAAATGTACTACACTCTTTTTGCAAGTAACTTTAAAAGTTGGCGCATTTAATCTGGATTCCGAAATGGTACAACACTTGCTGGATTACTTCTTTGTTGAAGAGAGAAAAATCGAAATACAAGATAATCGGGATGACGTTCAGCTTTTTGGTATCTTTTCCGATACATTCTAGCTGCAGCATTTGCATTACATAATCATTCTCCATGAATGAAATGCATATTGGCAATGTGTCAAAGACCGAGTATATGGCCTGCGAGAGCCCGGACTCGAGCACTGTCCTCATAATTCCTGGGCCAGCCCCTAAGTCGGCTAAGCGTTGCCTGGGCTAAGTGGCGGGAGGTCACTGGTGTGACCTGTGATCGCAGGATACCGTCCTAACTCTTATCCGGCCATGGAGATCGTGATCGATGCCTCCAGACTCGTGCATGACGGATCCAAGGTACCTGAACTTTTCCAACTTAGGGGATGGCCTAGGACTTATAAGGATAGTGCTCGAGTCCGGGCTCTCGCAGGCCATATACTCGGTCTTTGACACATTGCCAATATGCATTTCATTCATGGAGAATGGTTATGTAACGCAAATGCTGCAGCTAGAATGTATCGGAAAAGATACCAAAAAGCTGAACGTCATCCCGATTATCGTGTATTTCGATTTTTCTGTCTTCAACAAAGAAGTAATCCAGCAAGTGTCGTACCATTTCGGAATCCAGATTAAATGCGCCAACTTTTAAAGTTACTTGCAAAAAGAGTGTAGTACATTTTTTTTATAGTACAGTCGGTTAAAGTTGGGTGTAGTAAATATTTTGAATTTAATGTTTGGCAAAAACACCACATTTTATTGAAAACTGATGCAGGTATGTTTAAATCTTAAACTGTTATTCACAGAAGGGTTACTCATGATTACATTACAGAAAAAAAAATGAAGAAAGAGTAATATTTGTAGTCCTGGGACTTGAAAAACCATCACAGGGTGTGGGTTTTTCCGATATTTTTTAAAATCAAAATAATATGAAAAATACATGACAAAGATTTTTTTTTATATTTTTCTCATAACTGTCACGACTTGGTCTATCACCTGGTTTCGTTTTATCGTTGACTCCTGGGACACCCTGTATATAAAAGGACTTGTCCTCACTGACTGAGGTAAGACGCACGCACAGCCGTAACCGCTGTGCGTAGAAACGTGGAATTTAGACAGATGTTTACTTTCCTAATCTGGACATCCACTAAGAAGGGATTTTGAAAAATTTTAACCCTAAAGGGGTAAAATAGGGGTTCAAAGTTTGTATGGAAAAAAATTTAAATCGGCACCGATTTTTATAAAATTTGAAATTTAGATTTTTAAAAGTATTTAATTGAACACGTGTTTCATCGTTTTCTAGAATTTTCCCCCTAAGGGTGTAAATAAGGGGTTGAAAGTTTGTATGGAAAAATTCTTAAATTGCCACCGATTTGTATAAAATTTGAAATTTAGACTCTTAAAAATATTTCATTGAACACATGTTTCATGGGTTATTACAATTCACCCCTAAATACGCAAGCGAAGCTGCGCGCGTCCGCTAGTATACTACTATACACAAAGTAGCCTGAAGATACGTAATCCACGAACCACGAATATGTAGAAAAATATAAAAATAAATCAGTATAAGCAAAGGGGCCCAAGTGTTAAGACACTGCATTCTCCATTTTCTGCTCAGTTCTGGCTTGCATGTTGCGTGGTGCAAAGGAATGAAAATATACATTTAAATAAATGTAGATAAATATAGCTTATAAGTTTAGTGGAAATATAACTTTAAGTGCATCGCAAGGCTTTAGCTTGCGCCAAAAACAGATATGACATCAAACGCCTACTCTTTATCAAAAGTGTGGGCGACTTGATTCAATATCTCGTTAAATTGTTTTTAGGTGGCACAAAAAATCTTAACATTTTTGCATCATCATAAAATATCTTAAAGTATATTTAAGTATATTTAGTTCATTGGATGGCATAAATAATCAAATTAAATAATTGAGGCCAGTCATGGAATTGAACCTACAACCCTCGCGTTTGTCTAATATATTAAAAAAGTTGATAAACACACCATAAATAATCTACAATACAAATATTATATAACAGCCCGTCAATAGAATGTAACTGTATGTACATACGTACGTGAACAAAACCTATAGAAATTGAGAGAATTATTTCGGAACGATTTATTCGAATGCTATTAAAAACCCATGAATTTTATTGTTCAGGCATTTGCCAAACCTTCCGTAAGGCCATAATATATTTGAGCTTAGTTAGTTAACCCGACGCATTAGGGCGGTTGCACACGGGCGTATATTTGTACATTATGACTACGATTGTTTTCAGCTTCACGCTGAATCCCGCATATAGGCAGAGGGTAAGTGACGGATGTGCATTCATTTTCTCCTCGAGGTAATGAAATACTTAATGTTCTCATTTGCTCGCTCTGAGAACAAAATGAACCGCGGCGTTATGTTCCGTCACACAACACGCAATGTCTGGAGATCGTGGCGGTGGTCGGGAAAATCAATCAACACAAACTTCCACAAAGACAACTCCTCATAACTATCAGTTGCGACAGCCGTACAAAATATACCAACGTATATCCCCAACATTAGGCACAAAGATATATTGGTGATAAGATTCAATTTATTTTTGAGCATTTTCCCATCAATTTGACGCATGGGTTCTAGTGGTCGATCGATGGACCATGGTAAGCCAAGTTTGTGCCTTTTGGTTGATAAATAACCAGATTAGCGGCGTTATACCAGTGAGAGATAGTGGAGGAATATTTTCAGAGATATTCGGTTAAATGGTTTGATTATATGGAGTGTTTTTGTAGAGTAGATTTTTTTTTAGTTTCATATTTTTTTCCTCATGAAAGGAAGAGGGAAGCTATGTGACACTCTATTCCCAATTTTAGTGATATTGTGTGTGGAACTTAACGCTGCAGTTAGTCTAACAGAGGGCAGATATGGATTTAAGAAAACTGGTCAAGCGAGTGGAACCTTCTCACCGAGAGTTTTAGAATGGTAAATCAGTGGGAAATAAAACTTATAAAAATTAACAAACTAGTAACATAAACATAAATTTCTATTATATAGTCGAAATTTTTTCCTTTATTTGCACTGCAAGGTACTTCTTACCAAATTTCATAATGGTAAGTCTACGAGAATAACCCTATATATACATTTTCGAAAAAATACTTAGTTATTATATCAAAAATAGAGGCCAGTCGTGGCGCAGGAGCACAAGCGTGTGCCTGTAAAAGCGATAGGCTGAGGTTCGATTCCCACTCGAGAAAAGAAACTGTTAAATAGTTTTTTTTATTTTTAATTACTCCTCCAGAATCCTACTGAAAGTGGAGGTTAGAGCGGATTTACACTAACTCTCTGCCTACCCTGCTGCAAAAAAAATGTTAAATATAAACTAACATCGATTACAGCACAAACTACGCGTACAGCTTATACAATTTATACCAACACAAGATAGCTTTATTCGGGGATATTGTACGAAATCATAACGGACACTATGACAGAGATAAACGGTGCGTCTCTAGAGGCTTGCGGTACAAAACATGGGGCAGATGGTTTCATATAAGAATTTAGTGCGTTATACACAAATATGTTATATAGAGGACTGGGTTGTAGATTCGATTCCTTTCTGTGGGATTGAATTATTTAATATTATAATTTGTTCTCTCTGATAAAACAAACGAAGAAAAAGAACTACAGCGCGACATTGAGTTTTGCTGAAAGTGGGGAACGGAATGTCTCGACAATTTGTTTCACTTGTCTATCCCTCTATATGCGTGATACAACATGAAGTTGTATGTTATATATTATATATTTTGAGGTTTTATTCAAACGATTTTTCTATTCTGTAACGGCTCCTTAAAGCTCAATGCTTAAATTTGTTTAAAAGTATTATTTTCATACTAATGATAAAACTTCAATAAATTATTCATTAAATTGAAAATTTTGTCTTTTTCTTCTGAATATTGCCGCTATCAACATACGTCATTTTATATTAACTTACATAATAAAAAATAAATAAAAAAAACAAAATTGCTTAATTTATCTTTGTTTAATATTGACGATGAACATTATCTATGTATCCAAAGATATAAACTTAAGCGACGAGTCAATACATAGGGTTAAGTCACTACGTATTTCTTTGAGAAAAGTAAAAATGAAATCCGCAACAGTTCTGTACTAGATCCGTTCATTTACGACCGACCACTATCAATATTACCTAAAAACCCAATAATTTATTGAAAAATAATACCCAAAACTATTAATATATGTTACGGCGAGCTTTTGACGTGAAAAATGCGTATCGTAAACCCACCCAATACCCATATAGTGTAAAAAAATGTTATTTATTATTATTATATTTTACCCAAGCTAGGTATGTCCTCTAACACTGAAATGCCGTTATAAAACAAGAGTGCGTGCAAAAGTTGTCCCTGTAGCGTTGTGGGCTCGTCCGTCCCGAATTATGGCCTGAAGGGTCCTTTAGCGTACGCTTACTTATGAGTTTAGTATGATAAAAGTTATAGTATGGCTATGTTTTTGTTATTATTATATAACATTATGGAAAAAAATATATATTTTAAAATTATTTTTTCTGTTTAAATTAATATTTTACAGTAATGAATATTTTTTACAAATAAATATATTGAAAAGACAACGTTAAGTCTGTTCCCTATATATAAATTTTCGTTTGTACAAATTTAATTTAATAATAATGTTCAAATTAAATTAAAATATTTATAATTGCTACAATTCAATTTTTACACAAGAATAAGTTCCAATTTACTCTTTTCCAATATCTAAACATCCAGCTGGCTAAGCAGAAACTAGCACAACGCTGAAAAGCAGACGTAAAATATCAAGAATTTAATATTTTCTAAAATTTTCCAAGGAATTCTAATCAAATAATCCTGACACGAGATACGGTAATGAGTCCAATTTTGTCAGAATCACGAGCGGAATGTCGGCAGTTTGAAATTCTGTTGCTGATCTCGCGAAACGTCTAACAAACTGATTTAGTACATTCAAAATATTATAAAGCTGAGTCAAATTTGCCATTCAAAGTGAAATGTGGACTGTCTCGTGATTATAATTGTATTTATATTATAATTATTATTATGGAATAGGTCGTCGTGGTGTAGGGTTACGAGCGTGCGATTGTAAACGCGACGGTTGTCGATTCGATCCCTACTAGATGGAATGGAACCCAGTACTACCCATCCATATTTTTCGCCAAATCCTTGAGGCATTGCGAATTGAATGATTGAATGGTGGAGGAAATTAAAATAATTCCAAATAAATTAGATCCCGAGAGGGAATCGAAACCACAATCGCCGTGTTTACACTAAGAGGCCATGGCGGCCTCTTTATATGTATATATAAATATATGTGGGGTAAGTAATAGAGACTTAAGGACCAACTGACCTTAACACTCAGTGAACCTAATAATAAATTAATCATAGTTACATCAAAACTTTTGAGACTTCTCGACAAGGTTACATTATGAATAGAAATTAATTTAGTACTTCCATTTGGTCATATAGCAGTTGTGTACCTAATATTTAAAGGTGTATATATGTATTAATTCGATTTTTTTTATTATATAGTAAAAAAAAATGAAATTTATTTTTATATTTGTTTCCCAATTTTTTATTTCATATCCAAATACAAATTTGGGATTTATATATTTTTATCTAAATTATTACCATAAACTAAAGATTGCTTCAACCAATTAATAAAGAATTAGGACCTGCGACCCAAAAAGAAAACATCGTAAAAAACGTCTCATCCTATCCCATTTACCACATTTATATAAAAAAAATATATCCCTTTTTACATTCCAATGTTTTTCTCAACGTAATGAAGAGGGTGCTATTATGGAAATTGGTATAGCCGAATGTAACAATTTTGATGTTTGTCGTATTTTCCAATTTCATCCGGATGGAGTCCCAATTGGATGGATTGTTGATTCGGGGGATTAGATAAGCACTTTCTGTTTACTGTAGCGATAGAAGCGTTTTTCGTATTACGATTATCGAATGATTTGTTATTAGTATCGTTATTTGTTCGAAGAGGATCGATAGCGTGATTTGGGGCTTTCTAAGACCCGGGGATTATGAAATTAATGTTAATTGATTAATGAGAGTAGAGTGATCTTGACGAGAACTGTATGAAAAAGACGGCTTAGATTATATCAAATTATAGTTTAATATTAATAGGGGAATGGAGTATCGTAACACTAGGTTCCCTCTGCTTATCCTGCTGTGTGCGGGATATAGCGTGAAGCTGATTTATTTATTTTATTTTAAGTTATAGTTTTGAGTGGCAGAAATGTCTTCAAATACCAAGTTACAGCTTGCGAGGCTTAAGTTGAGCTCTGAATTTGTGTGAGTGTTCGTAAAATTAGAACTAGAAAAAAATATTGGAGATCAATAAAAGACCATTGAACAAACACTATGTCAAACTTATTATAATTTGTTTACTTTGCGCAAATTTTATAATATCATTGAAACAAACTACTTTACATTACCTTACATTCAGTTTTAAAATTAAAATAATTGACAATATAAAATAACACAATAACGATAGTTATCGTTAGCAAAGGACTTCTATCTGGGCAACGAGGAAGCTCAGAATGACTGCATCTGATTGAAAACACGATGGTCACAAGTTCGGATCTCGTTTGGGGATATGAATTATTTTTATTTTGCCCTTCGGCAGCCTTGAGTCTGCTCAATTTCTCGAATTCGGGACGCATTAAGTAGGTTTTCTTTATCTACCCTTCTATTTGCGGGAAAAAGCGTGAAGCTGACAATATTGACATAATTTTTACAACTAAATATAAGGGCAATATACAGAAAATATAAAAATAACTTCAAAACCATTACACATACTTTTATATATGTACATTATGTAAAAAGTCAAAAAAACTTTAAAAATAAAATGTTAATTTGGCAACCGTAATTCACTGGACAGAGCTGGCCGCAACTTAAAACGTAACTGCTTTTTGCTCATTCACGTTCACCTGTTTGTTAGGGTTCAACCGCACGTTAAACAAAAACAATGCGAGGTTTTGAACTCTTTTTAAACTTACTTCGTTAATATTCTGCCCACGACTTTGTCTATTTACCGTTCATTTTATATTGAAAGGATAAAAAGTTTAGGTTTAGATTATTTTGCTTGAGGTGAAGTGAATAGTTAAAAAAAATAATTGATATAAAAAATATAATTGATATTTCCCAAGTCTGTAGGAAAAAAGGAAGTCCTTAGAAAAAAAGTGATGTGTCACTGGACTCTGCTTATCCTGAATGCATTGACTTTTTTATCTTCACGCTTATCCCTTGCAAGGTAGCTAGGCCCCGCTATGACTGGCTTAAATAAGGTAAATTATTTTTTCGATAAAAAATGACAAAAATCTGAATTATAGAATATTGGAAAATAATGGCATAACAAATAAAGCGTATTGAAAAGGATATGTGATATTTATTGTCTTTAATTAGGAATTAGGATCGTAAAATAAGGTAAAAGATTTTGAATAAACTTTTATATCAGTAAAAAAAATTCTGACAAGTAGAGCTTATTACACTGTTCAAGAATACTTAGAGGACAAATATGTATGGAATTAATGTCTATTGAATGTAATGCAGGATAGCTGCCAACTAATGTAACAGATTGTGATTGTACCATTGATTTTGAAAAGAGCAACTGTTGAGTTTCTTGCCGGCTCTTCTCAGCAGAACTGCCTTCCGAACCGGTGGGAGCTTTTTGTTCATATGTTCATTCGACGATTCAAAAGTGCTTATTATAAGTTTATTTGAATAAAGAATATTTTGAATTTTGAATTTTGAATTTTGAATTTTGAATATTCTTTTAGTCACAGTTAAGAGTATCTGGCTGTATAGTCGATAAATTGTGAATTCGAATTCCATTAAAAGTAATGCTTAATTAAAAAAAATGTATGTAAGATTGGAAAATGACTCTTTTATACATTTGCATAGACGTACTATCGAAAGTGTAAAAAAGTATAAAACATTGTTAAAGTGCAAACCGACATAACGTCCTAAATCCCGCGCTCGGAACTCTTGCGTTGGCTTTATTCTACGTATTCAGCCGACAGTATTTGTAGCAGTTTGTCCGGTTACTGGTGGTGTAATCCAGGTAAATAGTTTAAGGGGTGACTGTTGAATCTTTTCTTGTATTTGAAAACTTTTTTTAGTACTAAATCTATTTTTGTCAATATTTTTTTAACTTCACGCTGTATTCCGCACATATCAGGATAGGCAGAATTAATCTAGGAACCTAGTATTCGAAGCTACCTACGAATTCTTGAGGCATTGCATGTTGAGTGGACGAACTCAACACTGCGCTTTAAGCGACCATTTTTTAAGGTGATGTAATTAATTTGTTATTATATTTCATTTACAAATATATAACAAAGCTCTCGGGGTTCTGTAACATCATATTTACCTAATATGCTTAGAATCATCTCATTTAACTTTGAACGCATTAAAAGTTAAAAGCTAAGCTCAAAAAGAAAAAAGAAAATACCAACTTAAAAAAATAAGTTTCGAAACAACAATACAAAATCATTACCTTTATCAGCCAGTCCTCATACTATACAGTAGAGAAGGATTCTCGATATTCTACAGGTGGTACTTTAAGCTATGATTCGGCTTTGCTCGCTCTACTCGATGTCCTAAAATTTTATTTATGAAGATATAAACGGAGGAAAAAGTTAGAATAATGGCAACCACCGTTACTTTTTGATGGTCCATTTACATAAAAGATGTATTATGAGTTCGTCATACTAAAAGTGACAAAGCTATGAAAAATATTTTTTTACTGTAGCAAAGCAAATAAATATAAGAATAAATTCTGTAAACTATTAATATCAATTATCATCTTACATTTTATTAAAAGTTCGTAAAAATATTAAACTTACTGTAATTAGATATTTTAATATAATGAATTTACAGCAAATACAAATCAGCCTAACGCTGTATTCCGCATATAGTAGAGTAGGCAGATGGAACCTAGTGTTAACACACTCCGTTCCCTATTTTCAATTGCCATTTTTTTGTGACATACTTACTACGTACCTTCGCTGCTCGAATTCATTATTTTTATTTCCTCCTTCTAACGAGACTAAGCACGGCGTTGAGTTTCACTTCTTAACATCCAATACTTAATTTGGCGAAAATGGAGAAGGAAAGTGTGTTAACATTAGAAATAAGACTAAAATTTAGCTACTAAAGTCACCAATATTTTATATAAAAGGGCGACTATCTCATCTAACAATCGTACAAGCCACGGGGGTGTAAACTACCCCACATATAATATTTTCTATCGTTCCTCTGTAAATTAGAGCGGCGAACACTTTTGTACCTCATCACAAGGGTTTTGCCGTTACAGCCTTTGAAAATTTTGGATTAAATTTGCTATTTCAAAACTGGCTCTATATTTATGATAATAAAGTTCTATTTCCATTGAAGTATTTGCAGAAGATAAATTGTAGTATGTCTTCCCTTTCAAGTTTCTGGCACGTGCAGGGAAATTGATTTATATCTCTGTGTATCTTAGTAGTAATATGTTAGTTCTTAGTGTACGATAAAATATCGGCAGCCTCCCTCGAGGTTCCTATACAATAGAAAACAAAAATGATAATATTTTAAACATTTATACGTATTCGTACATATTATAGACATTTGTATGTAAAAATAAATCTGGCAGAGAAAAATCATAAAAATTAGCATATTAGGCACTGCTGAGAGAAATGGTCATAGATTCGAAGTTCGAACCAAAATGGTGACTATATATAGTTTTTCAGCTTCACGCCTTCCCTGAAACTTCATTCGCTTGTGTATGGAAGGGCGAAACTTAACGCAGCGCGGGTACTAGTACCCTAAAAAAATACTAGTACCCTAATGTACTTAGCTTATAATATTGTCAAAAAGTCATAGAATAAATTTCTAAAAAGTAGGCTGAATAAGTGGCGTGCCAATGGAGAGACCTATATCCAGCAGTGGACGAAGACAGGCTGATGATGATGATGATGAGGCTCAATATGCCATTTTGATACAGGATTCAA
Source organism: Heliconius melpomene melpomene (assembly GCA_000313835.2). Lineage (NCBI taxonomy): Eukaryota > Metazoa > Arthropoda > Insecta > Lepidoptera > Nymphalidae > Heliconius > Heliconius melpomene. Next base: position 179,061 of record HE670464.1, on the reverse strand, counting down.
ATTAATCATTCTATAATTTGCATTCAATATAAAACTCTCTTATATGGAGGAAAAAAGAATCTTTAACGTAATGATTGCCACGTTACGTTGAAAGCGAGGTGTCTTGATAAAGCGAACCATTTTTTAGAACACCCTACAAATTGCACTGATTTGTTAAGTTCTTTTAAGAATTTAGGATTTTAGTTTCTTGTTTGAATTACTGTATAAAATACATTTCTACTTTTATTTTTTTATTTCTTTGTGGAGGCCAGACTGTAATCGCGAAGGTTGTGGATTCGATTCTCACTCGGAGAAAGAAATATTATTTCCTCGCTCTGGTAATAAGGAAAAGTGCAGCGCTCAGTTCCGCCACGCAACACACAAAGTTTTGTCGTTGATCGGAGACAGAATCTAATGTCAAGAATACGTCTGGCACTTTCCGCCCAATTTTCTACATTGCCCCCATTGCCCATTGCCTCGAGTGTAAATTGAACCCACAAGTACCACGCCATTATAAGAGGCTGCTTCTATAGCGTTAGTGTCATTATTTACATTGTAACAGGAAATTCCGAAACTTCACCCTTTATTGTGATCAATTATTCATTTGAGATTAATGCATCACTTCCCTCAACAGTGACACGTTCGACTTGTTTTATTAGTTCCATCATCCGTCTTCATCATTTTAGGTATACGAAAGAATTTACAAAAATGTCTAAGTTTATATTTTCTTAAGAAAAAAGGTCTTTATTGTATAACATTTGACGGTATGCAGTGCGCGAAGGTTGCGGGTTCGATTTTTACTGGAGGGATGGTTATACAGGTCACATAATTGGGCGGAAAATGAGGAATGTTTGTTTGTTATGTTTCGCCCTACTTTTGAGATATTGCGTAAAATGAAAATAAGTGAATGATTCCCCCAAGTTTGTAGCGAACCCACAACCAGTTTGTTTAAATTCATATGCTGTCCTCAAATCTATCTATAAAATATAGATCTAAAAAATACAAAAATAAATATATTAATTCAAGGAACTATAACAACTATATTAGTAGTATAGGATATCTGTCTGTATGTAGTAACAAAACCCATTAGTTGCTAAGATTCTTTTTGTGTCATTAGTAAAGACTGAAGTACACGTCCTTAACAGAAAACCTAATACCCTCTCAATTTGAAGTATACTATAGCACAAAGTATACTATAATAATGATTTTTCTTGTTATTTTTACGTTAAGTAAATTTCTTTTCAGCATTACCCCTTCTTTGTTAAGACACTTGTGAGGCGGAACTCAACCCCGCGGTTTGCCTCGACACCAGAGCGAATAAAAAGATCAATAAATATATATTAATTCGTTCCCTCGAATGGAATTCGAACCCACAACCGTTACGTTGCAGTCACTTCTGCCTCTGCGCCACGATGACCTGGTTATTTTCATTCGGCCACGGGGTTGAAGCCGATGGTGAGAGCAATTGATTAATACGAGCACTGTCGCGAGTCATTACTTGTAAATTATACATTTTCCTCCCAATTTCTGTTCAAATGGACGAAAAACAAATTCCAATTTAAATGGAAATGATTTTGTACGTGAAAAGCATTTTTCCATAAAATACTTTCAATTAGCGGCTTTATCGTAAAAACGAAGTGTTTTTTGTTTTATTACAATACATTCTGGATGGAATGAGAATAATCCTTTGTTTCTAATGATAGATTTGGTTAATAATTTAATTAAAACTGAAAATTGCCTGTAATCGCGATGGTTGTGGGTTCAATTCCCATTGAAAGAAAGTACCTATTTTTATTTGCATTACTGTTCTTATAAGTAAGTATCGCCACTCAACAAGCATTAATAAGAATTAATTTGAATGATTATTATTTTCTATAAAAAATAACACACAATAATAAACAAATTAAAATATGAAATTATAAATTAAAATACACCCAAGAAAAATCCTTTACAAATTATGATTATTTACGGCTATTGAACACGAAAATTTATTAGAAGAAAGTAAATACCCTCATAATAAATAACTTTGTATAAAAAGATATATTTATATTTAGATATTCGAACTGAGGAAGTAACTACGAAGAAGATCCAATAATTAATTATTAATCAATTTATTTAAATTAATAAATACATAACTCATATTTTTTAAATACTATATTTACACGTAATTGCAGGTTATGCAATGAAATTCTAGTGTTAAAATACTCCACCCCCAATATATTATTTTTTACATAAAAAATAAAATATTATAAGTTCAAATCCGAATCATAACCCTCCTTTTTGCATGGCTGTAGTTGGGTATAAAAAAACAGTATAAAATGAACATTTATTACAACAAAAGTACGAGTTAATTTTCATCGAAGAGTTAAAACGTAAGGGTAAGGCGGCGGGACGTAATCGCAACAAGCTTTTCCAAAGGAATTTCTTTTTTGGAACGTCTTGGGAGATAAACGGAATTTATTGCCGAGATTAAAGCGAGCTCCGATTGTTTGGAAGAGTGTCAATCTGGACTGAGGAGATGCGGGGAATGTCGCCCCGTGTAGTATTGTGTGGAAATATACGGGGGAGGATTGCGGTTTGTTTAGGTTCACGCTGTATCCCGCATAAAGCAGGGTAGTTAGAGGGAACCTAGTGTAAAAGCACTCAGCTTTAGACTTTCCATAGTTCTGGATAGATGCTTTGCCTCGCCATCCCAATGGTCTAACCACCGAGGACGCAAAAGACCGTGCAAAGTGGAGTAGGTTGAATAGGAAGGCAGACCCTGGCAATAGCCGGGATTAATGCCAGGAGGAAGGAAGCTTTGTCTCGCCATCAGAACGAAGAAATGACAATAGTAAATATTTAATTTTCTCGAGTTCGTGAATCGTACACACACACACTTGTGCCCTTGCACCTTGCTTTAAGGGCGTCAACATCTACTATGACATTTGTACTTTCATATTTGAGTCAAATTCTATTTACGAAATTTCAAATTCAAAATATTTAATCTCTTTGTAGGTACGGCGTTATGTTCCGTTACTCAAAGCGCCAATTTAAATGAAAAAAAAATAGTAATTTAATAAAAAAAAACAAGCGTTCATATACAAAATATATACACGTATGTATGACACTTAGGGCTATGTTTCACCGCTCTGGAATAGCGCTACGGCGGTGATTCCCCGTTTGCCTCTCGTGCATTTTTCCCGACGAATTTAATTTGCTATTGAGCCATCTTAGCGGTGGAAATATTGTAACGGATTTTTTTGTTACATTTCTAGTTAGAATGTGAAATTGGGGATTAGAAAAATCTGTGAGTGTTTGAAATTGTTTAGAATGTATCATAAAAACGAATGAATTCGTTTTTAGATTAATTTGTGTTTCGGGGTTCGATTCCTTTCAAGGGAAATGTGTGTATTTAATATATTTTCGTTGGCCCAGTCTAAAGTCTTTCGTTGGCTCCAAGCAAGGCGCGGTGATAAATGTAAAGAAACGTAAAGAACATGATAATTTTCAAAATATATTTTATTTATATGATTATGATTTCGTTGTTTCTATTCCTACTCGGAGGAATTCCCCAGATTGAGAAACGAATCCACACTGGCGCGGCGTTAAATTCCGCCAATCGGAATATTTGGTTAAGCGTAGGGATCGGTGCGATCTAATACTAGGTTCCTTCTGCGATATGCACAAGACCTTCCCAAAAGACCTGTGCGAGAAAGTGAATCTAAAAAAGTAGCTTCATATTATTTAGCTTCTCGCTTTATTCTACCTACAGCAGGACCTAGTAATAGGCTACCAACCAACAACTGTTATTTTATTTGAAAAACCTCATCATTTATTTTATCCCAATTAAATTAACATTTTACAGCTGGTCCTCGTACTATATATAAGATAGTCTCAATTCTTTGTTTGACCATAAAAACTACGAGCAAGTGTGTTTTTATTTATAAAATGCTCTATAAACCGCCTTTATTGCCTCGACAACAAAGTAAAGTATTGACATTTTTACTAAAACTTTCAGGGGTCGTGCCTTCGGGCTGACCTCATATTTTGACAGATGTTGCAAGATAAATCAAATGATTACAAAAGGAAATACTATGCGACATATAGAAATGTTTTATTGTTGATTAGAAGGTCGTGGGTTCTAATCCTGCGTGGTACAAATCTCAGCTGAAAAATTTGAGAATATGGATAGCTAATACTCTTGTAGCTTACCAAAGAAATCTACTTGTACCAAAAATTAGAAGGCTACTCGCTTTTTCAGTGTTATTAAAAAAATCGAAAATGTAGTATTTTTGTTCATTTATTAGAACTCTAATAAATGAACAAAAATACTATGATGATAAGTACTATAAGGACAGTTGACAACTCAACTGTCCTTATTCATCGTATATCCCGAAATACTTGATCTTACAATACGGTGCACACCATTTTTTTTAAACAATTAAAATATATTCCCGAGGCCGTCGTGGCACAATAGAACAGCGTCCGACTATTAATGCGATAGTTACAGGTTTGATTCCAGTCAATCCACTCAAGAGATGGAATTATTTTCATTTCCTCGATGTGGTAATAAGACAAAGTGTCGGATTGAGATCCACTATGTGTGAAGAACGGAGTGTATTGACATTACGTTTCCACTGCCTACACGATTATATGCGGGATACAGCGTGAAAGATATTTCCTTCACCAAACATTGAACCCATAAATATCGCTTTATTTACGCACCTAACACACCAATCGATATTCGTTGATTGGTCAATAAATCTTTTTCATATACCAATTTTAGTTTCAAAATATAGACATGACAGGGCACATCGGTCATCTATGGTTTATTATTTTGTAGCTTCACGCGTCCCTCACATAAAGAACAGCTAGAGAAAAATAACAATAAAACTCTGCGTTATTTGCTATCCGCAAAACTTTAAGATGTGGGTTAAATGGCGGAATTCAACGCCGCAATATGTCCATGAGCGTAAAAATGGTTAGGATGGTCCGTGCTCACTATAGAATATTTATTAACTAAAAAATCCCACCTTAGATAAAAAAAAATGTTTGTTGTTGTTTATATTCAGTATTTTATTTAAAATCAATTCAATGTGCAAATATATTTAATTGTCTACAAAGAATATTTGTTATTCGGTGGAAAGTGGGCAACGGAAATGTTTGAATGGAGAACGTAGAACGTAGGTATTTTAACACTAGACTCCCTGGTTTCCAGCTAAAAAAATATTAATTATGTAAAATACTGATGACCAAGTCATGGAGAATATCTCTGAAAATGCTGACTGATATGATATGTCCAACAAGAGAATTGATAAAAGCTTTTATATAATCATTTTTATCCGACTGGACATCGAACCCACGAATACCACGGCGCGTAAACTCAATCATTATTTACTAACTTTAGCGAAAGTGAGTAATGTATTACACCACTGCAATACATTTATACTGTGACTTAACCGTACAAAACGTTCATAAATCGTATGAAATCATCCCTTGTTTATTTCTATGCAAATTTAACTTTTGTTATCAAAAGTGGACAATGATTTTGAATGGACGATCGAAATTGAGGCTTAAATTAGTATTATAAAGTTGATTTTTGAATGTATTTTAGAAGATATTTTGCATTTATAGTTTTATTTTAACATGTTTCTACTAAGCTTCGTATCGTGAGTAAATCTTTTTTATATTTGTTTTGATATAGTGTGGCAGAAATTTAGATTCTCCACTAATCTACTAGATTTTATATCTAAAACTATTTTTTTTTAGATTATTTATGCAATAGTTTTCTTGCTTTTTCACTTTGAAGATTTAGTTTAGTGACTAAAAACTAAGCCCTCTCGTATAATGATAAGAAGAGTAGGAGAGTTAAGGCTGTCGGGGCGCATCGGCACAATCACTTATTTCAGTTAATTAAATGAAAAAATATATTTAAATTTAAAAATATACTGTACACAGCTGTAAAAACCATAGCTTCCCAAAAGGTCACATATAAATGATTCGTATTTATGTAAAACCCACTTCATTCCAATTAGAAGGCATTAATTAACGTTAATGGATAATTAATACCTTTGAAGCGTCAAAAAAAACATTTGCCTTTTCCACAAAAAGCTTTAGATCAAAGAAATAACATTAAATTACGAATGACATCGTACATCGACAGAAATCGCACGATTTCTGTAAAATGAATTCGAAATAAATAATTAGCATTAATTAAGGGATAAAAGCAACCAAAAAGGAAGGAAGGTCTTTGCCTGTATATAGGTCTTTGCTAATATTCGACATTTGTATGCTGAAATTAACGAAGGAAGAGAGGACGATAAAGAAATATTGTATACGTACTCGTATATAATACTAGGCACAGCATCTGCCTGTAAATGGACTTCACTTCGAATCCCACTCTGGCGTATATATTATATTAATTTCTTAGCTCCAATACGAAGACAAACCGTAGCAGAGTTCCATCACTCAACTTCCAATGCCTCACAGATTGGTCGGAAAGGTGGGAACGTACATATAGGTTCCCTCTGCCCATTCCGCAGGAGACAGTAAATATATTTTCGAGAATTCAATACTTTCCTACTTATCGAGGACACCATAAGGTAGAGAAAATTAGGACAGGGGAAGAAATAAAAAATATATACTGCCACCGTAGTGTCTGGTCACTATTTTCAAAATTTCAAAATATTATCGAAAGTTTCACTTTATTTATAGTAATGCTAGCGACCCGCACGCGGCTTGACCTATACCGTTTATAAAATCTGTTATCAATAGCAAACCCAATTTTTGTATTAATTTATTTTATCCATTGCAAAATAAGCTCATAATGTTTAATTATTTATCTTATTCTTTACGTAGTAAAGATAAAGGAGTTAAAAAGCTTATTATTTTGATGCAATAAAAAAAAATGAAACCCAAGTTACAAAATAGTATAACAAAATTATAAAAGAAAAATTAAGAAGTTCTACCAGAAAGAAAGGCACTTTGCAATCAAAGTGGCTTCTAGATCAACTCCCTGAGGCTCCGGATGAATTAATTCGCGCGGATCAAGGGTTAAAATATTCCTTAATTAGATCTCGAGAAAATAATTTGTATTACAATATTATACCATTTAATTTCGTGTAGATTAATATAATTTACTTAACTCTTATAACCCTGTTCTGGCAATATTTTTTAATTTATCGAGTCTGTGGGGTTTATTACCGCATGTAGGAATTTGATGAAACTCATATTGGCAGTCATGATTGTTGTTAAATTTTAAATCAATTTTTAAATTCTATATTATTATATTATAAAAAATAATTTGGTTGAATGCTTTACTACAACGCGTTTATTCTTTCAATTTAATCGACTGTTTTTGGGGTCAGAATTACTTAAGACATTTAAAAAGTGTCATATATCGCTTATACGTTTCCACTTGGCAATGCCGGCCAAGCCGAAGTCGATGATATTTTTTTTTTGCATTTAGCAGAAACCTGCTTTTAAGACACTCTTGTCCCTAATTATTGAGATATTGCGTGATGAATGACCAAACTCAACGCTGTGTTATGTCTTGTTATGTTAAGGAAGTGAGAATCGGATTTACAACCGTTGTGCTACGTATCAAGCGTCATGCTAACGAAATATATGAATAAGCCATACATACATCTTATATTATTTGAACAGTAATCTTATTGAAAACATTTTACATACGTGTCCAAAATTCACATCATAAACTCTAAGTAGTCTTCTCGTAACGTAAATTTACGGCACCAACTTGGTATAGCTTGGGAATTCCCCTTTATGTGAACTTCCAGAGTAGGTTAGTTTGACAACCAAAAACTAATGAGCTTTATTGTTTATAAATTGTGATGATAGAAATGTTGATTAAGAAGCTGTTAGAGTTTGTGATAGCAATATTGCTACGACAATGGTGATGGGTTGATTTCTTTAATTAGGTATATTATATTATATTGGAGTTTTTGTGTAAAAAAATATTTAATACAAGAGTGACTTGTAAGAGAGATAGAAGGAGTCTTTGGCTAAGGTTAGAGAATAGTGTCGATGATACTAGATGTAGACATAAAAATCATAGATTCTGGAGGATATTGTACGAAAAAGTAAACGAACGAGACGAAAGAGGTATGCAGGGTGAAAAAGATTTTTTTCAGCTTCACGCCGTAAGCTTAAAACAGAGGAAACCTAGGAACCTAATGACAAGTCTCTAGACTCTTCGTTTCCATCACGACTCTTCCGCTTTCTACTTTCCGCCGAATTCTGAATTGAAAATCTGTGATTGAATGAATTCCGAATTATCTTTATTTTTCAAAATTTTTCGTACTTATTTTTAAACAATAATGAAAAAAATCACAAAACAAATCTAAAATTATTGCCATATCCAAATGTTAAAAGCTCCACAGATCCCCGAGGAGTAATGAGGAAAATCGGGTCATTATTATGTTTTGCTATAATCCTATAACTTTAGCAGAGATTCCCTTTCTATGTTATTTATTGACAATACGGCTGTGTTCGGACTCTTCTTGATTTGTTGGATCAAGTAATTTAATATCACATATATTAATATTGAAGTTATCTGTGCAAAGGCATAAAATGTGACTGTAAAACTATTAGTTGTGGGTTCGATCCCCATTCGAGAAATGAAATATTTATTTTTCCATTATATATTTCCATTTCTTTGCTTTGGTATCGAGGCAAGGGGTGGCGTTGAGTTCCGCCACTCAATATGCAATGCTTCGAGAATTCAGAGAGTGGAGAACGGAGTGTCTTAACACTAGGTTCTCTCTGCCTACCCTGCTATGCGGGATACAGCGTGAAGCTGAATGCTTAAATAGATAATGTTTATATTTATCTTCATTAAAAAGGATTTATTTATTCATTCTAAGTAAATATCCATTATATTAATTAATTACTTAAAAAACTAGCTCTCTTTTTTGCAAATTCTAATATAATCTTTCCAAACAATAAACAATTAAACGTCCCATTACGCCAAGATAGTCTCAAAACACTTACTTTTTGTAAATCCATATTCGTTAATAATAGAACATCCCTACATCGGGGTTCAGTATACTTACATAATGCACATATATTGTAATTTATGGTTTGGAGGGTGAACTAATTTGTTTATATCCCCAAAGGCGTTACCACATGCTGTCTCGAGTTTCATGTTTAGGGAAGCTGAATTCCTTAAAATAGAAAGGAAATGCAAAAAAGAAAAGATAAGATAAACGGAGTTTCTAACAGTTTTTTTGTTTCACACTGTATCCTTCATTTAGTAAGGTAGGTAAGTACAGGTAAATTTAAGTTATAAATACTCCAAGACTTATCAAAATTAATTAATGAAATTTAAATTCAAATATTCCCCCCCAAAACCATCCTTACCCTACTGTACCATTATAGCTAGTATATGATAATTTTAAAGATACAACTATAATTTCCTCTAAATCCCGATAAAGAAAACATTGCCTTCTAAGCTCAGTAATGTGCTGTCTTCATTTGTCAACGTCGCCGCTTCGCTGTATTATTAGTGACGACAAATGGCGATTGCTATCTATTGATTTGGATGTTCCGAGGAGATGGGTTTATTGCGATTGTATACGAGAAGGGGATTTTTTGGGTTGATGTAGCGTTAGGAATATACTAAGAATATTTGTGGAATGAGTTGTTCGCTCTGGTAATAGGGCAAGGCGCGGTGTTGTGTTCCACCATTCAATAATGTCCTGAAAAGTGGATGGAAAGTGGAGAACGGAGTACTGTTTTAACACCAAGTTCGTTTGCCTACTCTGCTATATGGGATACAGTGTACAGATTTTTATTTCTTTTGATAATAGATTAATATGTATTATGTTGTTTAATAAATATATAATAATAAACTTAAGTTTTCTGTTACTATTTTCATATAGTTATTTTATCAAAAAATCACCCAACACCAATAACCTACCTTAGTATAGATATAGAAGAAGAATTGATTTCAATATCTCTTGTTTGTTATTTAACAATGTAGACGAAGCTGCATAAAAAAGCTAGTACAGTAACAGTAAGCACAAAAAATAAAAAACATATCTGTATATAAATACGTCAATACATCATACAGACATTTCATACAAAATCCAAACTAAGATCGTAATCTCTCCGCACCCCATGGCACAGCCACTCGCTAAAATATTACCGTCGCTACACGTTGGGGTGTAATTCCGAAATACGCACAATTGCTGTTCCACTGCATGCAACTTGATAAAGTCTCTCTGAGGTACAGTTTGAGCGAAAAATTTGTCAGGCAAAGTGGTTTTTGTTGAATTTTTTTTTGCAGGTTTACGCTTATTGTCTCTTAGCAGGGTAAGTAGAACTTAGTGTTAAGACACTCCGTTCTCAACTTTTTGCGTACGATTTTGAAGTAGTATGTTGAATGATGACATGACAAAAGATGGCTGTTGATGATGATGATGATGATGATGATGTTGAATGACGAAACATCTGTAGCGTTTTTATAACGAGTTCAGTGACAATTTTTGATTTGATTACTTCTTATTAGAGGGTAAACCTCTTCGTTACGTAACGCGTTACGGCGCCACTCTGTTTGGTTTCTTTTTCTCTCATGTAAGCGGAGGCAGCGGGCAGGCTCCTCCTCTCATTTTAACCCACAGCGCTTCTCTCTTCGCTTGACTAGGTGGTTAGTGTGCGATAGACATATATTGTTGACATTTATTCCACTTTCGTAGGATCAAAACCAATAATGTACATATTCAAGTATTTGAATTAAGAATAAAATATATTTTAGAATAACTTCGTGTTTTTTTTTGTAAATAATCTTTCCTTACATTATCATAATATTATTGATACTCATAAATTTTAAGTAATAACCTAAGTTTTTCTCAAGTTAAACAATTTCAATATTAAATAGTTCAACTTAGATTATTTCGAGTTCTGTCGGGAGTCCCGAGGCACACATGTTATATTTTTTGAATTCCTTCAAATAATTTAAGGTAAAAACCATAAATAACAATTATTTTAAGCAATGTCTAGAAAATATTACGAAATTAGCCCGTTTATATGTAGGTATTCATTTACGTTTTCATCTCGATAATACAAAGTAGAGTCGGCAACTTCATCCTGTAATAACAGGGAATTTTAAATTACTAAAATAATGAAAGGTATTCTCGTTTCCTTGCAAATATAAAATCTTTATTTATTCTCATCTGATGTTTTTTAAGCATAACTAAAATTTTTGTAAGTAAAATCTAAATGTTAGCTATGAAATAAGTAAAATTATAATTTCATGAAGGTTTTTATATGGATAACTATACATTTTTAGGTTCATGTTTTACATTTATACATCAATGTAGACAGTGAGAATCTATTAACAAGACACTCCGTTCTCCATTTTTTCGTTCGAATTCGAAACATTAAGATTTTCATGATTTCAATTTCATTCTCCACTCGAAGAAATAAATAATATAATTTTCGTCGTTTCTTTATGTCGTGAATTTTACTGGCTATATTAATTTAGTTTACGTAGTCGGACTTTTTTTTATTTATGTTCATAATTTATTTGAAATACTTGTAAATTGTAGATCTAGTAAATCAAAATGTGGCATTTCATTTATTTGTAATACAATTGATGGATAATAAATAATAAATACACATTGTATTTGTGCAATAAATATATTTGCAGTAAACATTTTAAATATACTGTTGTATTGCTTTTACAAAGTTGATTAACGGCTGTTTGATTTAGTATCGAATGTCAAAATGTGAATATAATGTCCATTTATTTTGTTATATAGTTTATTGAAATATACTAAATTCTATTTTTTAGTTTTATGTTGTATTTATGACATACAGTAGGATTTGCAAAGGGAATTGTATGTTGAGTGGCGAAACTTAACGCCGCGTTTATATTTCACGACGTAATATATTTAAAGAAAAAAATATATTAAAAGAGATGTATAAGATGACAAAAGGACAACAAGTATGTAGTGTAAGTAAGAATTAAAATTAAAAAAAAAAACTATGCTCTCTCTCCGAATACAATTTCTATCTACAATATATATTACTACGTAAAGCATAAAAAATCTTAATATTACAACCAAAACATCTAAAAGAAGCACAATACGTTAAAATTAACATTTTAAATGACCATCATCCAGTAGCCATAAAAATAAATGTAATGACGTTAAAGTTGAATAAAAACCATTTATTACAACAAATACGCGAGACATTATGTCACGGCGTGTTCTAAAAAAGGTAATTTGTGAACAAAACTATCTAATAATAATAATTTTAGTAAGTTCTATTTGTAGTTATTTTTTATACTAATAATGAACTACTAAATTTAGTGTTACATTCAAAATTCTTTCCCCTCAGATATACAAATATTTGATTAAATTTTATTTTGATAGAATTGGTAGAGCTATATTAACTTTAGGTTATTTACAGATGGTTTCTTCAGTTTGTATAGAAATATAGTCTTCGGAGATGTCAGAAAGTAATCGTCGGACCTATTAGTTTAGTAATGACCGTAAATTCAGAGTTCTCTCAAAAAAGGCTACAAAAATAGTGTATAGCAAAATTTGGACTCAATTTATAAGGAAATCGAGATGTTTGGTGTTTCTATCTTTGATTAAACTACATGTAGTATTTATAAGTTCGATTCCCACTTAGGAGAACTTGCTTATATTTAAAATTAGTTTTTTTGTGGCTAGAAAATGTGCGGCGTTTAGTTCCACTGTCAAACATAATATATCTAAATATGTGTTGATTTTACCTTTTCTAAGACTTAGACTAGACTAAGTCCAGTCTATAATAAATTGATATATAAGGCCATCGTAATGAGAAGGGACGTCTTAATGTAAATGCAATGATTGTAGGTTCTTCCCTTCATTATTTACCACTCAAGAGGAATATCTCTCAGACGGAGAACGGAGTGTCCTAACGCTTTTTGTTACTTATAAGAGTTTATATTACTTTTCACGCCATATCTGTCCTACGATCGTGATAAAAGGTAAAACAGAACATTTAAATTTACATTAACTTTTTATACCTACAAGGTTTCACAGTTAATACGCCTCGTGCAAACATACTGTGCGATTAACAACATTATGCTAAATAATTAAACGCAAACGCACATCTTTATGAATGCGTTAAAAACACGCTGACTTTATCCCTCAGTGCATGTACAGATTTTGACTAAAATTATGCATACATTTTAAAGAAAAATATATTTTTGCCTACTATTTTATACCTACAATATTATAAAAAAAATTGTACGTAACGTATCAAGGTCCTTTCTGTTTATATGATAAAAATATATATTACTTTCTTTAAGTTGGTTAAAATTTGTTGTTTTTGATTTAGCTATCTTCTTTTTAAAACAAAAGCTATCATCAAGCCTAGAGTATAACACCAAAAATATTAGTCAATAACTTCATTCTAAGAGTGACTTTAAAGTAAATAATACAAGTATAAAAAATACAGGTAAATATCAACTAAATATGTACACGGTGGCGGAACTCCCTAAAATAATAGCTAAAATGCGACTTCGCTGGCGACACGGCGGACGTAATTAGGCGGGTAGGGGAGAAATACCTTTTTTTTAAATTTTCGACGAGTTTTTATTATAGTGCCCAGAGGACTTTTAGCAGAATGAGCCTTTTGATGCCATATGAATCGAGAATTTGTCCAATAAACCTTATTTTCTAGGTAGTAAGGTACAATATCCCACCCATTGTTTGGAATATAAGCGACATATTTCATTCATTATATTTTAAGATTTGCTTTTCGTTTTTCATCTTGTCTCCATTTTAAGTTCATTTAAAAAGGCCGTTTTACTGCGGTGTTTTGATTTTGAGATGGTATTTTTTTTTTAAATTAGTGTAGAGGAGGGGGGGGGGGTGAATGGTATTTGGTGATCTTTTTTTATCACTTCACGCCACCTGCTAGAAGATAAGCTAAGTGGCAAAACTCACCGTCTTGAAAAATTATTATAAATAATAAAAACACGGCTATTTATTGAAAGTGATTTGCTTACCCTTTAAAATAAAAATGGAAATTAATATTTAGCATATTACATATTGCTGAGACATTCCATTTCCACTTTTGCATAATTTTTTAGACATTTCGTACTCAACACTGCTCTTCTTAATGTCTTATTAATACCAGAGCTAAGGAATGAAAATAATTATTTGCCCCGAACGGGAATTAAGACCATAGGCGTCGCGTTTATAATCAGACGTTTCGCCACTGGCACCGACCGACGGGCGGCCTCTGCTTATTTATATTTATTTTACTTTCGTTTCGTCTATAAAAATATCATTACTCAGCTTCACGTTGCATCCCGCACACAGCAGGATAGTCAGAGGGAACCTAGTATCTTAACACTAGCGTAGTTATATCAGAAAAACCCAGGTTAAGTTTAAGCGGACGAATCCACTAGTCAGTTTCTCATACATACATTATATATGTACAAAATTGTATCGAAAGTAAAGTTTCCTATGATATAAAAGCTGTTGAAACTATAATTTCTATACCCATGTCAACTCGCATTCCACTTTGAGAGAAGCAATTTCTCCAAGAATCCAATACAAATCTCGAGTGCAAAGTTTGTCTTTCCACGCAGTTTCAATAAATTATATTAGTAAGTTTTTTTTTTATTTATGTGTTGCTTACGACTGTTTTACGTTTCTAAGTAGTGTAAAAAGTTCTGTAGGGTAGAATAAAAGCTTCTAAAAACCTATGGTGGCGCAGTGGTACAGTTGTTGATTGTAAACGTGATGATTGCTAGTTCGATTCCCACTAAGAGGAATAAATTACGCGGCGAATTTCTTAGAAAATGCAGCAAAAATGACGCATCTTATCTTTTGAAGTATAGAATCTAGACTATCTTGTGTTCTCCAAGAGAGAGAGAGAGATTAAATATTAACTCTAGTCTTGTATCTGCGTGATCTCGTAAGGAAAACTAAAAAAGAAAATTATCTACACAGTTAGGAAGTTCAATTAGGACATTGATTTTTGTTGACTCTAAGTTCAAGGCCTACGAAAATATATTTATAATACAAGATATTTTTGTAAAATAAGGAAAAAAAATAGAAAATGTATTATAATTTTTATGTCAACGTTGCCTCTAAATCCTAAGAATGAGGCATTTATTTTGTTTCTCAAGAGTTGCGGCTAAAACAGCTTAGCGAGTTTAATTGAATATTATAATCCTTGTCATATTTCTTTACTGTCTAAGGTGTTTGAGCCTTTCTACCTTGAAATAAATATTTTTTTAGGTAAGATTTTCATAGTATTATTGTATTGTTCTACTTCTACACTAGGAATAGAAAAATATTTTAGAAAATGTGTAAAAAAAGTGAACGTAGCGTTCGAACGGCTTCCAAGAGATGCGGGTTCGATTTCTTTTACGCTAAAAGCATGGTCAAAATATCAAAACAAAAATTTAATGTTTATTGTACTTTATTCACTTTATTTAATTAAGCTGAGACTATAAAAATACGTTAAAATATAACTAGACTATTCCCAAATGCGCCATGACGTCAATTAAGTAAAAAAAAAATCAGCTTCACGATGTAACCCGCACACAACAAGGCCTAGTGTTAAGACACTCTGTTCCTCATTTTCCGCCGAATTCAAGAGGCATGACGTGTTGAACAGCGAAACTAAACGCCGCGATTTGCCTCAACACCAGAGTAAAGAAATCAAAATATAAATTGGGAATCGAACCCACGACCACTCGCCCCTGCGCCACTACGGCGTCAATTAAGTAGTTGCTCTATATTAAATTAAACTAATGCAATGTAAACAAAGTCGATCGCCCATTAAATTATGGTAATGAGTTTGCATCCTAATTTCTTCCCAGATTACCATTACCATTAATAAATAGTCAATGCACTTGATGGCCACTGTACGTGTAAACATAGAGACGCCACACGCTGTAGGGTGTGTTATATTTCTGTATAATATAGGATAATTTTATAGTTTGGACGTTTGATTGTAAACGCAGTGGTTGTGAGTCTGATTCCTACTTAGGGAAAGTATTTTTTTTTGTTATGGTAACAAGATACAGCGCGGCGTTAAGTTCCATCACTCGATAAGCAATGACGTAAATATTTGGCGGAAATTAGGGAACACTTAATTATATTTCATAGTTAGTTAGTTAGTTAGTTTATACTTTATTGCACACAAATAAAAGAAAAAGAATAAAACAAATAGAACAGAAAAGACATAAAAAACAAGTATGCAAAGGCGGCCTTATTGCTTCAAGCAATCTCTTCCAGGCAACCTTTGATAACAGCAAAGGACTTAAAATATAAAAAGAGAAGGGTGGAAAAACGTAAGTGTAAACTAAATAATAATAATAATAATAATACTAAGTAAACACATAAAATACTTATGATATATACGAAAATACATAAGTTATATAATTTACTTTTTCTAACTTTTATATCTGTCGTCACAATTTATTGATGCCATTATGGTTCAGTTACAAGTGGGGGTGCCTCTGTAAGCGCGATGGTTGTGGGCTCGATTCCCATTCAGGGGAAATATTTATTATTTCCTAAATTTTTCCTTCCTAAATTAAAATTAAAATATATCCAATATATCCAAGTAAATGATGGTTACTATAGCGCTATATATCGGGTTTATGCATCAGTGCTGATTATTCTCTGTCAAGACGATTTCCTTTTAATGAACTGTTATCTACAGGCAGGATATTTAAAGCGGGATGTCCAACGACTCATATAATAACTCATGCTAGATTGAACAAGAAGTAAACTTGCTATACTATAGAAGAAATACTACATTGTAAAGAATTATTTAGATTCTAGTATTGTATTTTATTGATTATAGGTAAGAATTATTTTTGAATAGAAACACAAAGGTGGCATAGGGAATGGAGCGTTCGTTCGATTGTTATCGTCTTTATAAATTACTTAACTGCTTTTAACTTTAAGTGTTTTAATTTTATTTAGAGTAGACGTAGGAAAAGGCCGTCGTAGTGCAGTGGCGTAGCGTTTGTAAACGTGACAGTTGTAGGTTTGATTCCAGAGGGAAAGAATTATATATTTTTTTATTGTATTAATCTAATATTCCTCACAAAGCATGGCACCGAGTTTCACTACTCAACACGTAATGTCTAAAAAAATGGGCGAAAAGTGGGAGACGGAGTTTCTTAGCAAGTTAGCATTAGGTTCCTTCTGTGTGCTCTACTAAATACATTATATAGTTAATATAACCAAACAAAGAGATCGAAGTAGATACCTAAATTATAATTTTCACACATCCTTATACTTTCGATGGCGTCATTTTAATAAAAACTTCCTTAACACTATGTATCATTCAATCTGATAATTTAAATTAAATCAGTCCATACATTTTCTCTCTTAATGGATCTTCCCGATTTTACTTAAACCAGTTATATTATCTATCAAACGCGCCGACTTTTATCATTTATGGCTTAGTAAATAATTAGTTACGGTGGTAAACAAACGTCGCTATTAAATTTTATTACAAGTGCTACTTAGATTTTGACACTTTGAATAAACTTCCGATGAGATAATTTAGGTTTTGGATAAAGATTGTTATTTTTAATTTTAAGATTGTGTTAAAAAATCGCAAATCTATTAATAATTAAAATAAAAAACTTTCTTTATACTTAATCTATTTAAGTTTTTTTACTAACCCAAATATCAAAGCTATAATGAAGTCAATTATTTTGAAGTCTAATATCATACATCCTTTATCTTATATTCATTTTTTTCCATAAAACAACAACGGAAGTCATTTTGAACATAAATAACGAAAACCACCAATAATTCACAAAAAAACATTAAGTTTTTTAATAATTTATTGCTATTTCATTCAATTATATAAGATATCAAAATAAAATTAAAAAGAATTGGACTGTTTATTAAAATAACATATGTGCCACATACGACGTTGTTACTACTGTACTTTCTATTCTATACATTTCTATTTACGGGTGTTTGGAAATCGTTAAACAATATTGTACAAAGATCACAGCTTAGAAAAATCATAATTTATTAACTTTAAAATTAATTAAATTGAAATTAAAATGATTTCATTTTAGAAAGACTTGTTGAGAATGATGATTCGCTTAAATTTAGTTAGTAGGAAAATACAGAGTTAGATCTTTTATTATGGTGTTTTGTATTTTATTTTACTGTAGATAAATCAAAAATATATTGTTGGTAGGTTGTACAAAAAATTGTAATCCACCATTTTGTTACGGCGGCCATTTTGAATTACTATATTGATTGTTTGTTATTTAATTGTCATCAGAAATAAAGTCGTTATTATTATATTTCGGCTTAATCAGACACTGGAGGATGGATCAAATTCACAGAATCTTACAACATGTCAAGAAAAATAATATTTATTTATTTTACAGATTACAGAATTGAACCTGCTTACTATTTCACATATAAATATAATACAGCTTTAAAGCTATTGTTGCAAAGGTATATTTATTCAGATATTGACTTCTGTTTTCTTTTTATTAAGCGAATAAAGCAATTAACTTCTTATGTTTGCTAAATTAATATTAAGGCGGACAATAAAATAGGGTAATTAAGCCCAACAATATCTCAGTCGCAAGGATCTTCAAACACAACAATTGTATCGCGTAAAACTGAAAATGTTACGAGTATAATATTTTATATTAAGTTAGTAAGTTTATCTCGGAAATTTTACCTTAGTCAACGTCTGCCTTAATAAATAAAGTCTTATCCTTAGCTAAGTATGAAAATAATGCTGTTTCTCTTAATTGTAAATTGCTGGTAATAGTCTTCTTTTATATTTATTTTTTTAACTCGCTCATGATGTAGAGTGTGCAGAGATAGCCTAGTGTTATATTCCTCTGTTTTTAATACTCCGCTCCATGTCAATCGTCGCACTATGTCTAATAGTATTGAGTACTAGATTCAACTTATGAAATGTCTGAACATTATCAGAAAAACAATAGTCTCTCTAATGTTATTATTATTTTCTTACTTTTAATGATGTAAAATATTTCCTAAATATAATAAGTTGTAATTCCAATCAGATAATATATTTTAATATTTATTTTAAATATATGAATCTAAAACAGAACAAAAGATATATATCACCCTGATTAAATAAAAACGTGTCGTTTACGTTGACGAGTTACGTTACATTTGAAGACACTTCTGTTCTCTTCTATCCACTGAAATCTGGAGGCATTGCGTCAACCCCACATAAAAATATATAATATAAAAAATTTGCTTTCCTAGTCAACAAATGTCAAAACCGAATAACTCATTTAACGATAACAAAAAAACAACCCAAAAAAATAAAAAAATATTTTCGAACACGCTGTATCATCTGATTTATTAGGTGGCGCACCTGCCCGCCTCGGCCAATAGCGCGCCCTTGAGATACTATTAGATTTTAGATTTGTTTTATTGGATTTTGGGCTTTACGTATATTAGAATTCATAAAAATGTTTATGTTGTTATGTTTTTAGATTGGATTATACAGTATTGAAGCAGCTGGGCCCAGTCGTAATATATCGGGTTAAAGATACGACGGTTATGGGTTCCATTCTTACTCAAGATGTTTTATATATTTTAAATTAAACTATGTAAAACCGATGTAATCACGAATATTTACTACTATGTACTATACAGTTTGGAAAATCCGATGTTTCGAACACTTTACAGTAGTGATCACATGTGGTGGTAGACTGAGGTGGAATCCGTCTGTCAGTTGATATAATTATTATACCAAAATACCACCAACGATTTCTTATTTGCCTCGCCTGCTGCCTTGGATTTAAATTTCATACTTCTTTATATATTTTAATTGCGTAACTTAGAAGCTTTCTTTTTAACTTCAAGGAACCTGATGACTATGCGATCTCGAGATAAATGATGGACAGAGTATGCACAATTAAGTGAATCTATATAGATTCCGTTTCTTACTTCTAAGATACGGAACCCTAAAAATATATAAAATTTTAAAAATGTATATCCTTTTATATGCGTTTCCTAACAACCTAGTCTCTGCTACCTATTATTGTAAGGTCCACTCAGTAATATAAATTCCCAGACATAATACGTCTTGTAAATATTCCAAGTTTACCTGCAACGTTATTATTGCAGTCGTCTCGTGTTTGCGCGCGGAGTTCAATATAGTAGATCTGTTTATGCGCTACGATCTTCACGGTGTGGTATAGGATGTAATGTTGAAGCGGGGATTAACCTGCTTTTATAAAAAAATTTTTCAGATTTACATTATATCGCATATGTCTGCTACATGTTAGGTAGGCAGAGGAAACCTAGTGTTAATACACTCTGCTCCCTACTTTTCAATGATCACTGGAGGCATCGCGTGTTTAGTATAAACTAAGGACTAAATTTTAAAATAAAATTTTAGCATGATACTTGCGTTTTCATGGTGCAGCGGTTCAGCGTCCGACTGTAAACGCTACGGTTGTGGGTTCGATTTCCAATCGGGAGAAATATTGAAATATTTTCGATTCCTCGCTAGAACAAGACAAAGCATGACCTTGAGCTCTGTCCGTCAACACGGGATGTCTTGAAAGTTGAGCATTGCGTGGGAAACAGAATGTCTTGACAGTGATTTTTCCTTTTTTTATATATTCGGGTAGTGACAAATCACTCATTATTTATCCCTTAATAAATTAAAAACAGCGAGTGCAAATTTTATTATTATTGCTAGTATTCAACAAAACGCCTATGCTTATAACTTATACCGACAAAGCTTAACGTAGCAGAACTATACAAGTCAACCTGTTAACTGCCCACACGGGCTCCATGCGGGTACTACAATTTGAATTTTACTATGCATCCTGCAAATTGTTATGTACTTATATAATACGGTATATATAGTATACTAATGAAGTGTATGTGTTATAAATAAAGTATTTTTCTTTCATAAGTGTGAAACAACACTAAAAATCTTAAACGTGTTGAAAATTTATATAAAATGCAGTGTTGGGAAAGCGTCTGACTGTAAAGGCAAGGGTTGTGGATTGAAAGCCCATTGGCCCTTGGGTAAATTCTTCCAGAACTAGCTATTTTAAAAGAGAAAAGTATTACTCTTTTAAAATAGCTATGCCTTTCATGTAGGTGTCACTCTCTCACAGGTAATGTCTACAAAATTCGGCGGAAAATGGAAAATTGGAATGCAAACATAGTGTCTTAACACTAGGTTCAACCTGGGAACCTAGTGTCTACCTTGCTACGTGCGGAATGTGTACCACGTGCGAAAAAAATAAGAAAATAAAATTCAACGATTTGTTTATTCTATTAGTTTACTAAACATATGTGAATAATTCACGCGTACAAATAAAACGTACAAAAGGAAAAGCAAGACTCGATTATTTCCCATACAAAATATCCACCAGTAAACGAATAAAAGATCATAGCCAACTTAGCATTTATATTAAAACTATAAAGATATGTATTTCTTTGAGAAAATGCACTACAAGCCACCTTATTAGAATAGTCTAGCTTATAATAATCTTCCGCTTTGAATATTTATATGTACAAAAACGACTCATTTGTTTCTCCAAAGAACATTTTATGCTATAACCAAGTTAAATATTTGCTTGCTTTTTAAGAGATTGTATGCTATTAAGTTTATTAATAATGGTACTGGTATGAATATTGTGGTATGTTTTAAATTTAATGGTCGTAGGTTTGAATTCCACGGTAAATTACATATATTTTTTTAGGTTCACCGATAGCCAGAGGAAATCGAAAGTTAAGACACTTCGTTATCCATTTTTCGCTCAATTTTTTAGACATTACGTATTGAATGGCGCAACTCAACGCCGCGCATTGTCTTGCTATCGAATAAAATTTACATAATTAATTCCATGAGTAATATAAATTATAATATGTTATTTTTTCAAACGAGAAAAAACCCACAATTACCACATTTAGCTTCAAGTACTATATTGTAGTACATTGGTACTACAATGGTGTCAATCTATATATTTTACATATATTTAGTAGATCCCAAATAAAAAACATATCGAATGACGATGAATCTTTAAAAATACGCAATACTAATTTGAATTATTTATCAAACTTGCCTTTGCCGATTTCTTTCAAAACTCCACTCCCGACTCCGCCCACATATCTTGTGGCCAACAAAAAACGGAAACCAAACAAGTATTAAGAATTTAGTACGTTTCCCTCCCAAGAGAAATCATAGTATCCATAGCAACGGGAATTTCTGTTAAGTCTAAATAATTGATATCAGTATACTGGTCACATTTCTTAATAAAAACATTTGGTGGGAAACTTTCAACACCTCTTCTTAGAGGCTACATTATGTTTGGCATATTGCAAGGTAACCTGAGGGAACCTAGTGTTAAGACACTTTGTTTCCCAATTTCACTGCGACGACTTTAAATGCGACCGTGCCAGGTTTAATTCCCACTAGGAGAATAGGATATGGCGTTCCACCACTCAGAACGTAATGCCCCGAGAATTTAGCGTAAAGTGGGGAACAGAGTGTTTAACATAAGGTTTCCTTGCTATTTGCGGGATACAGCGTGAAGCTAAAAGTGTAGGTATATCTATAGAATATTTTTACATTTTTTCTTAAAGCAAGAATCTCTTAAATCTTATTCCTGAGTTGCAAGGTGCGGTACACGCCATCGCAGTTTGAAGCAGTACCATTAAGTTTTTCTATTTTGTCTATACACTGTTTGAAATTGCAATCATTTGTGCAACTATTACATTGTACTTTCTTACATTTTGTAATAAAATGAAGTAAATGTACTTAAATATTTCTTCCTAAAGTTTGTTTTACTTTATTTTTACAATTGCTTTTGCTTAAAACTACTGTTATGCTCCCGGTTTTGCTTGCTTTGTAGGTATACATTCAATATTATCCATGTAACCTATAAATCATTCTATTTATTTACCATTCGTTGAAATTCATAGAGAACTTTGCTAAAGTTAATAGTACCTACATCAGTAAGAAGAAACTTTATTTTATTTTATGTAGGGAGAGGAATCCTAGTGATAAAACACTCTGTTTCTTTCTTTCCAAAATGTCATTAAATTGCGTATTAAGTTGAGGAATTTTCACAATTTTGAGAATGTTTAAGCCATTGCAGCGTAGTGGTAAAATGTTTATGTTAACACTAGGTTCTCTAAGTCTACAGTGCTATGCGTGAAAAAGCGTGAAAGCTGTTTTTTTATTATTTTCTCTCCATAATTAATACAATGTAGATCTTAATTAGGTGTTTTACGTTTATTATATACAGTCAATTTGAACGTAATCACGTGAGCCTTATCCCATTACATCTAACATTGGGTGCAAATTGCTAGTATTTATAAAAGGTAAAAAGCCCTTTCTGTGGGATAGGGATATCGAAATTACCTCTCCGTATAATAATTGCTGATAGTGAATGGAACAATTTATACTAATATTAGGTATAAAAGACCTATCTGTTCTTTTAGATAGTTAATTTACTAAGCCGATTCTAAAGAAAATCTATATTAATATTAATTTTCCTTCTTTTTTCTTAAAAATCTTTTTTATAAATATATAGTACAATTTTAAACATGTCAATATTATGTTTATTTTTACGTTTAAAATTTAAACTTATTTTATATTCACCTAATCTAGTTTACTTTTAGGATTTTTTTTAATACACCTGTACTAATTAGGACCTTGCCGAAAAATAGGAACAAAAAAATCACATATCCCCAAATCTAGGACTTTTGAGCTCGTTTAAAATTCGTATCCTGTAGGGATTTTATTTATTTTTTAATTAAACAGCAACCATGCGAAGAAAGCGCCAATTCGGGTCACAGCAATTAAGGTGCTGGGCTTTTTATTTTCGTGCCTGTGCCAAAATTAAAAAAAAAAGCTTGAATTGCCGCCAACGGCCCCTGTGTTAGATTAACTGATGTTAAAAGTTGGCAAACCCTGGCTTCCGGCCAGCTCGCTCGGACTGATTTATATAGTCGACGAAGGGTGGCGAGCAATTCCTCTAAATTTCCTGTGTCTTCTAAGTGAAACTGATATGTGATCTGGATATAAAACTGTTCATAGTTCATTTTTGTAGGGTTTATGCATCTTTAAGCATATTTGGCAGGTGTTATTAGTGCTAACGTATTCTATTCTTTTCCTTTTTTTTTCACTTCGGCTATTTTATAAAGTGTAACATGTTCAATGTCAGCACTGAATGACGTACTTGAGAAACACCGATTGAAGAAAAAACAGTAATATTTTTTTTTAGATAATATAAAATTTTTAAACATGTTCGTTGTATTAGAACTCGCACCTCTTGAAAATCGATTCAATCAGTCCAGTTTTATTCTTGGTCTTGCCTTTGTGTAAAATAACACTTTAAAAATTAAAAAAAAATTAAGCATAGCCATCCTACGAGAGATGTTGAACCCGATTACAATACTTTCATTTAAATTAAAACATCAACAAAAGAACAACCATTCGTCTATATTTAGTTATCTCTAGAAAGCAACAAATAACACATCAAATAAGACAGATATAATATAACAAATGCTACAATTTGAATCAGATTGATGTAAATAATAAAAAAAAAACAACAAACAGGCAGTAATGTTTGTAAAAAACTACGTCGGCTCCCGTAATAATTGCGTTTGGTATTAAATTTTCGATGCGGTTGGTATGCGGCGGCAGGTAATGTGAGGCGCGTTGAAAAATTTTTCATTTTATTATTCATATTAATATGATATATATGTAGTATGTTTAACGAATATGTAACTGTATTTATTTATTATATTTAGGCTGTTGTGGCATAGTTGTCAAAATCTTCAGACTTGAACCCATAACAACCTTGTACATTATTAAATAGTTTCCCACTGTGCCATGATGGTGTAATGGTGAACAGGTACGGTTTATTTATATTTTGTTAAAAATATTGTTTATTATTTATACAATTTTATCTAGCTTTATATGGCAGAATTAGTGGGGAGGATGTAGTGTTAAAACACTTCGTTCTCCACCTTCCGCTCAATTTTTGAGGCATAGCGTGTTCAATAATGGAACTCAAGTCCGTGTTTTGTTTAGTTACCAGAGCAAGGAAATAAAAATACTTTATTTCTTCGAGTGAGAATCGAACTCTGAACGTCGCGTTTACTATCAAACTCTGCACCACCGTGCCAATATAGTCATCAGATACCAATACAATCATTCAATATTTACAAATCAACTTTTACAAATTCGAATCCACAACCAGTATCTACATTTTAAAATCTAAATAGACAATACACGTAACTCGCATTAAAGCTCTCCAAACACATTAAATATAGAGACACTTGCACAATCGTAAGACCGCAACAGACTAGTTCCATCAAATATACCAACAATTGAATTAAGGCGTCATTAAGAACAAATGAAAACATTTATTCTATCGGTTTTTAGGTTGAGATATTTTATAGTAACTTTATGATTACAAGGGTAATTTTACTTAATTTTTTTTAGCTTCACGCTGTATCCCGCTTATAGCAGGGTAGGCAGAGGGTGTCTAGTGTTAAAACACTCCGTTCCATATTGCATGTTGAGTAGCAGAACTCAATGCCTTAAGTAAAAATCTTGTTATCTAGATCTAGAAAATTATAATAATAATTGGTTTTGAGTGAGGATCAAATTTGCAACTTTCACGTTTATGATGCAACGGTGTGATGCTGCGCCATGACGTCCCGTTACAAAATATGTATAATGATTATATTTTTGTTATAGCTATAGAAATTTATTGACTTTTAAGAGGTGTTAAATATTTCCATTATATTGTTTATTTGGCACATCTAAACTGACTAAATAACTGTAAATAGTTATAGATTATATTCCTTATTCCGTAGTTCCTTCGTTTTATTGAACACTCCACTTTTTTCTTTTTTCCTTTTTGCAAAGATACTGCAAATTTCCTGATGAAACTCCACAGAATATGTACTAAAAATACCCTAAAAAAATAAAAAAACTAACAATTTTATTTTTATATAAAGCGGCAGCTACCTACATAAATAGATAAAAAAAGAAGCTTAAATATATAATCTTATAACCTATAAAAGAATTTTGTCTACCTAAAAGTTCTAAGATAATTTCACTTTCTTCGTATTTCTAACAATAGCATTTATTGCAATCGTTTTTATAGAAACGCGGGTTATGAAGCGTGTTTTAAGGTTATTCGAAGTAATAAAATGGCCCTAAAAGGCAGAGCGAAATCAGGTCAACATCAACTACTACGAATTTTGTATTGAAGAAATATACATACGTACCCGTGCTGTTCATATTACGTAGATAATTTTCAATAAAAATATAGCTGTATTTGATTGTATGTGTACAGGAAATAAATTCAAAATTCAATGGATTCGAATCCGCACTTATTTTGTTTGTCATATTTTCAGTAACAAAAACTTCTTTCTATATCATAATTTTTTTTTTGTTTCACGCTGTATCCGGTACATAGCAGGGTAGGCAGAGGAAACCTGGAAATCTAGTGTTAGGACACTCTGTTTTCCATTAAGACACTTCCGTTCTCTTCTTTTCGCGGAATTTTTGAAGCATTGCGTATTGTCTCGTTACTAGAGCGAGAAATTGAAAATATAAAATATATTATTCGGGAATCGAACCCACAGCCGTCGTGTCGTACGTTTGTACTCCATGCTAAATATTCTATATAAATATATATTATACATACTTTAAGTATTAAATATTACAAAATTAGGCCAAGTAAAGTTTTTTTAAGTTACATCGTTATATGTTCGTATGCGGACTAGTGACACTTAAAAGGCTTACCCTCTACCAAAGCTCCCACGCTAACTTCTTACTTCATAATTGGATATTTTGTACGATATTTCAACTTTCAAATAAGCTTTTGGGAATAATTACATATGAAAATATAGAGGTTATCGTTATACAGGGACACTAACGTGTGACTGTAAAAGGTTGTGGATTCGATTCCTACATGGAGAATTAATTATTATTTATTAATAATTAATTATATATTTATTTACTCACAGAGGGTTTTTTTATTATTTCTATTACTATTTTTATAATACGGAACCCTTCCCTATACAATATTCTGGGCATGTAAGGTGGTAAATCAACCAAATAATCACCTTTCAGTATCGCGTGCTCGAGTTTGATGTGTTAATATGAAACAATTCTATGATATATTTCCTTAATATTCTATTATTTATTTGGAAACAAACTTTAGTAGGATAAATATATGAAAATAGTTCTATTTCAATTTGGCGATAGCAAGTCTGATCTAAATATATAATATTTAATATTTTTAACGTGTTATTACATACATATTAGTAACGGAAAATACTTTTAATAGAAGTCATGGAATTAGTCTATTGGAAACCATATAAGCTACTAAGGCATAAGTACTCATTTACTACGTTGAAATTCTTATAAGCTTGCTACAATTTATTTAATATTGTTAGCATCTTTGTAGGGAAAATTTTACAATTTTTGTCTATTTAAATATATTTTTTAAATAAAAATAAATAATAAAATATTTAAATGGTATCAATGACATAATTTGACCACTATAAATAACATTTCTTTATCTCGAAATAGTCTTATAAAAAACAGAATTGATATTTAAGAACAGTATCAAGTTATCCACAATACTCACCAAAAAAAAAGTTATATTTAAATAAAAATCCTCGATTATTACGCTGTTTAACCAACATATTGCTCAGATATAACGCCGTCCCTGGAAAATAAAATGGTAATGGCATAATCATGAAAAATTAAAAAAATATTTTTTACTAATTACTATAAAAATAATAATCTTCAGGGCTCATCTGAAACTTATTTTTTACGATACCATTACTTATTTAAAATATATATATAACTTTTAAATTTCATTAATTTACTAAAGTTTAACTTAGCATTTCATTTCACCAAGCATTGCATACAAAAATGCAAACTGAAAATTGACTGTATTTTCTAATGTCAAAATATTGTTAACACTAGAAGCGCCGCCGTCCCATTTTTGACCCAAACGCAAGGTTGATTGTATATAACTTTTTTATTTGTTAATTTATGTAAATGAAATTTTTTTACTATTACCAATTTTACACCTTTATTTAATTAAAAATATAAATAATTTTATAGCAGTCATACTTTTTGAAAAAAAAATAGGTTTACCTAGAACTGCCGCTGGGTCATTTTTGTCCCGCCATTATTATTTTATTATTTGAGGGTATAATTTGACATATTTTCATGCCTCGGGGACGAGGTGGAGGGGAAAGGGCAATGCGGGGGCGGAAAAAAATTAGAATAATAGGTTTAGCAGTCAATGCCTAAGTTTTTAGGGTTCTGTAGCTTTTAAGGAAAAAAAAACCCTTATAAGATAATTTTTTGTCCATCCGTCTGTCTGTGCCTTTATCTCAGGAATGCTTGGAGAAATCGAGTTGATATTCATATGAGTATATGAATATAAACTATATGACGATCTACAGTCCCTTGATTTCCTGAAAAAGCGCCCTTAAAAAAATGATATGACTATTTATATAGTAAAAAACATAGTATTTCGACACTATAAAGGGAATACAAATTAAATAAGGTAACTTTAAGTTAACTTAGAATTATGAAATTTGGTAGCTAGCATCTACATGTAGTACTAGTACAGGAAAAAATCTGAAAACTATACATTTATGTATAAAACTTAAAAAATAATAGCCTGAAAAGTAGGGTAAAATTGGTGTCAATACTAAATTTTGCCGCTAGTCCAAGTGAGGTATCAGATGAAAGGATGACTAAGCTAGGCTTGAATTTCAGAAAAACACTTGATACCAAATGTGGGCAATTGTAGGGTAGGTAGAGGGAACCTGGGAACCTAGTGCTATGCACTCCGCTGGAATTTTCCGCCGAATTTTGGAGGCATTACCACGCAATGTTATAAATCATCTGTGACGTATCACTGATGAAGAATATATTAATGCATTACTTGGCCTAATAATAATATTAACTAATTTCAATAACTTATAATTTTATAAGAGTTATTCAGTTAGTTGTCACGACCTTAGAACGTATTAGAAATATTTGATTCTTTCTTTGTGTTTTATTTTTTGGTACTTTTATGTTTGTTAAAGAATAAGAATTGATTATTAAATATGGTCTACATATTTTACGAATTATTTTAATAATATTTTTTTGTATTATACCAACAATCAACATAATAAGTAGAATGGGACAAATTTGTCACGACGGCGGTTCAAGGGGGGTATCAATCTTCGGCACTTCTAGTGTTAATGGGGAATGTTCAAAATAATTTAAATATTGTAAGCGGCCTTTACTGACGGAAGAACTTGTGTGTGTGTGAATGTACAGAAGTCGGTTAAAAATTAAGTATATATATTTAGACTAGTGGACCCGAACGCGGCTTCGCCCGCTTGAACTATACAAATATTTATTAAATATATTTATGAAATTATTTTCAGTTTTCAATAGAGAGATGCGTTAAGCAAGCTCATTTTGGGAGACGTTTTATAACAACAAACTTTGCAAATCGTTGCCTAGCAACCACAGTTGTTATTAACATGGCGGAATAAATTGCATGTCAATTTAATAAGTATTTTAATATATGGGTATATATCGAAAATATTACAAATATGAGAAAAAAAAGTATACTATGTTCATTCCGAGACCCTCAAGTATCTCTATATGAGTACTTTATCACAATTTAATTAGCGATTTGGCCCTGATTGCGTAAAAGACAGACAGACAGACAGACAGAGTTACTTTCAAATTTATAATATAGGTATGGATGTATAGAACTCAAATAACAACGTATAACAATAATATCATGGCTTTGGCGGTTATCATTTTGTTCTCCGGGGACGGCGATATATGTATTTCTCCCGTATAATTGATTTGGTCCAAAGCCCCATACTGTCGGAGAGCTCTGTATTTTCCGCTAGCCTTCTTTCACTATACTTTATTATTTCTCTTATTCTCGATTGAAGATGTTTCCGCTGAGAAACACGCGAAAGTAAAATATTATCATAAAGTTTATCCTCCATTGACAACACGTTTGATTTTGTTTCGTGATTCTTTCTGTCACGTTAAATGGATTGGGTTTTTTTTATATCTATGTAATATAGATATTGGTTTTTGAATTGGTTTCGTAGGTCTTCTTCTTTTATATCTGTGGAAATTCTATTATGGTTTGTATAATTGAATCTTAGAAATATATGGTTCATAATATTTTGTATTTAGAGCAGTAAAAAATATTTTTTTAGAATTCAACAAAAAAAATTAGGACAGGCTGTGAGCTCAATTTCCACTCGAGGAAACGAAATATTTAATATTTTCATTTCCTCGCTCTAGTGACGAGGCAAACCGCGGCGTTAAGTTCCGCTACTCAACTCGTGTCTTCACACTAGGTTGCCTCTGCCTACCCTGCTGTGTTCAGGATTTAAAAAAACCTTAAGCGTAGCTTAAACCTTCCGCATTACATAACTACATAAACCATAGTATACTATAGCAGTTACAGTTAAATCGTCCAATTAAACGTCAGAAAGTTTACAAACCGCTTTGAGGCTGACTTGTTGAAAAGTGTCACTTTTGAAATTTCACACATGAAACCGAATAACGAGGCAAGCGTAAGTGTTCAACTTGAAATCACTTATATAGTTGCACTTTGCACCATAATAGCGGATGCAGCTGTAGATTTCGACCGGATGGTGGACGATCGGTTTATACTATTCGATCATTCATATACTGGTGGCCTGTAAGTCTATTTTTGTGAGCCATAAAACATAAAAAAGTAGTTTTTTTCTTTTCACGTAGTAATTTTAAGGACTAACCACTTAACTCTTGTGCTCCCTTAGAACCCCCTCAAAAAACTAACTGGAAGTTTGAAAAGTTGTGGGTTCGCTTCCCACTCGAGCCTCGGTCTTCACATCTATGTGCTGTGAAGCTGTAAGCGTAAGCTGTGAAGTGTAAGCTATAAAAATAAAAAAAAACAATTACGTGTTTTCCCTTTTTGAATTATTGCAGCCACAATCGTATAGCCCTAAAAGAAAATATATATTGCTTAACATCCGTTTTCTTCTTTTTATTTCATTAATTAGCCAACCCATACAAAAAATACAAACTATGACAGCTAAAAACCCTACATCTTTATTTAAAATACCGTTCAAAATTTGATAAATCACGATCCGTTCCATTAGAATAGAATACGCCCCTATACTCCGCTGTGAAAGTTCAAGTAGTTTTAACGGACCTAACCCCAGACCAGGTAAAATAGGTCAGATTTCAATATCGAGCGAATATAAAATTAGTTGGCCGAGACAGAAATTAGGGTTTCTTGTATCAGTCGTTTAGATGAGACTGGTTGGGATAAATTAAAAGTTTCTGGGTATAAGTGGTGTAAGAATATTTAGGTCGTTAAATATATTTGACTGACAATACTGACATTTTTATTCAATATGAAGGTTCTTTAGTAAATATAATTCAAGTATCTATTGTATTGTAATGATCATATACGTATATTCACATTATCGTAAGATGATTGGGAAATATTTGACTGAACGCCACGGATTTGGGTTCAAATCTCAGTCGTGGGAATAATTATATATACACTCTAGATGACAAAGAACGCAGCCGAGTTGAGGCAAGTCGTGACGCAGAGGAACAAGGGTGTGATTTTTAATGCGACAGGTTGTGAGATTTCCCACATTTCCTTGAGGAAATGAAATATTTCATATTTTTATTTCTTCACTGTGGCGTTGTGCCACTCAACACACTCAGTGCCTTCAGAATTCGGCGGGATGTGGAGGAAGAGGGTAGAGCAGGCAGAGGGAACCTAGTGCTAAGACACTCGGCTCCTTAATTTCTGGTCAATTTTAGAGACATTTCGTCTTGTTAGAAAAGCAAGGAAATCAAAATAAGTCATTTCCCCGAGTAGTAGTATCATCAAACCCACAAACTTCACATATGCAGTAAGACACTGTTCCAATAAGCTACGGTGGCTTTAAAAAATATTCAAGAACATAAAATAAAATACAGCTAATTAGATAAACTCAAAAGCATTTAAATAAAAAAATGTCAGCAAACCCAATGACCACCTCTGATGTTATCAAAGCTATTTTTCCCTCCGATTTAGAAATATCCTTCATTTCTGAAGGTCGCCCAATAAAAGGTGGAAAATTGAATTCACGTTCCTTTACGTTGAGGCAAATTCGCTTTTATCCATTTGCATAATAAAGTAGGCGTTTCGTTGATTCTCAAGGCAAGTTTACATTGGTGCTGTTTCTTAATGTTGCTAAAGAAATTTTGTTAAGGATTTTTTTCTGTAATTATTTTGAAAATTTATAAACTTTTTTTTTGCCGTCGTGATGTAAATACGACAGGTTGTGAAATCGTCCGTTAAAAAATTCAACTAGCAATGCTTCCAGAAAAGGGGGAAAAGTGGAGAACGGAAGTTTCTTTACTATAGGTTCCTAGGTTTTCTCAGCTGCTGACAGTGTTTTTTAGGGCCGTTATGATGTGGATTCTATTCCCATTCCGAAAATAAATAAATTTTATTTCCCTACTCTGGAAACAAGACAAAGCTCGGCTCGATCTCTCTCTCTTGAAAATTTGTCAGTGCGTGAGTAACAGTATGTCTTAACGGTCCCTCTCCCTACGTCCTACTACATGGGGGTTGCTGTGTGACGATTATTAGTGTTTTGTTTTTAAATAATTATATTGAAATAATATATTATATGTCTTATAAATCATTCATTTGAATTTTAAATTATAATCATCTATATTTTTCATTAACGTTTTACTTTGTACATGCAACGATTGTATTAATTTAAACTCTGAGAAATAATTATATCTATAGCACAATGCGTGTCTGGTAATTATAGTTGTCTTTGTAGAAACTTTGAAAAAAAATCGAATAAATACGCTCTTTCGCATTAATGCATTATATCATAACAATAAAATTGATCAGTATGCCCAAAACCTAACTACTTAGATGATACGGTTGACTTATTACTCGTAGTAAAGGCAAATGTTAGGTCTCCCGTTTATTGCCTGAAATCTTTCCTTGCTTCACTTAAATATATACTAATTAAGCACTTTAAAGTAGATTCAAGCTCTAAATTTAACTTGGCTATTTTTTGTCACCGGCCTCCGAGAAAAATATCAAATTAATACTCCAGTACAAGAAGGAATTACGCTTGCGAGTAAATATAATAAAGTTTATACGTAAAAAAGTGACAGTGAAGTTTTTGAACTTTATTCTAAGTGAACTTGGCACCCATATAGATCTGTATTTTTTTATCGATAGAGTCGAGAACACGCTTTACATCTTAACATTTAACTTGGCTCTCATTTCTCATTTATGTATATGATGCTATTGAAATTTTAAAAAAAATATTAACACCACCATAGAACAGACATTACGTGTAACTAACACGCATAATAACTATGGATAATTAAATTTTCGAGAAAGCGTATAGAGTGGTGAAAATTCCGCAATCGCAGCTGAACTAATTTTTTTTGTTAATTTGACGAAAAGTCGAAAACAAAAGTGTTTTAATGGGAACAGAGTATCTTAATACTAGATTTACAGGTTTTTACAAAGAAAAACTGTTTAAAAAAATGCTTTACAACATTAGTATATTCGTAGATATAAATACTTCTAAAATGTAACATATAACTTCCATTGAATATCGTATAACAGTACTCAAGTACCGAGCATTACCATAAAGAGTGGAAGCATCAAATATTTTCTTTAGAAAGACAAATATAAAGTTAAAGGAGGTACTTTTAGCGAATCCTGATTTCTAAGTCAGTTGGTTTTTACTTAACGAAATCGTGTGTAGACTTAAATTGTGTTTTCTTTCCACAAGTTTGTAACCGCGACCTTTGCAAGTTATACTACAAATCGTTCAAATATTTTTGTTTTGAAAGTTTAAAAATGTAATAATAGTAAAAAAAAGTGTGTGCTTGATAAAAAACCGATTTTTGCGTCGAATTAATAGAAATAAAATTATTGTATGTTTTCTTTTTGATAACATATTAGAACTTTATATATCCTTTATACGGGTAAGTAAGAGGAAACCTACTTTTAAGGCACCACGTTCTCACTTTTTGGAGAAATTTTCTGTCCGAAAATTTCTCCATGATTTCTCTTGTGACCAAAGAGATGAAATGCAGAAATCTTTCGTCATTGAGCAACTAATAAAAATGCACATATGAAACTACAGTTTTGGGTACCTTCAAAAAGCGTGTCTATTTAAACCTCAAAGGCCGGCAACGCACCTGTAGCTCCTCTGGTGTTACATAGGATAGTGGGCGATAAGGGGGCCGATGAGGTGTCCAGTACGCTCCTTTACCTAGTTTTTCCATAAAAAAATTACTTCACTTAAAAAAATAATATTTTAGGTAGTATAAGTTACTAAGAAAGCAAAATCCAAATTCCTATAGGAACGAAAAATAACTGGATTTTTCAGTTTACATCTTAAAGTCTCTTCAAACAAATTGGCAAACAACGACTATTTATTAAGCATATTACATATTACATCCACTTTCTTGACTAAACTATAACGATATCCTATCTATCCTTCTAAATTAATTTATTTGTAAAAGTAGAATAAAAAACTATAAATCGTTTTTTTTTCTATTTTATTTTCAATTTGTAAGTGAAGTCATTAATTAAATAAACTCTCCTAATGGATAGATAGTTGTTATAATTACCAACCGCCTTATCGCCGTCTTAAGTAAAATTTCGAGAACTATTTACATAAATTTAAATTTTTAAATGTAACTTAAGTAATGCTTTAATCAGTTCTGGCAAGAATCGCATTATAAAAAGAACGTCGCGTCGTCAGTTTCTATACTTGGCGGGTTTTAATGAAGTTAGCCGGATGGTGATGTAACGGATTTAAATTACCTTTTTTTTTATTTTGATATTTGAAGGTTTTTACGGTTTAGGTTTTGTCTTAACACTAGGCTCCCTCTTCCTACCCCGCTGTGTGCGGGATACAGCTGAAAGCTGTAAGAAAAAACCATAAAAATCTTTTCTGTTATTGATCCTATAATTAAAATTTACTTACAACTTTTCTATAAAATAATATTACGATCTTACAATGATGCAGGGTACAACAGTGTATGACTGTAAATACGATGGTTTTGGAGGATTAGAGGATTTTTCTTTTAAAATTCCCCGATCAGACAAAATGTGCGGCGTTAAGCTCCGATGCTCAGTACACAATATCTCGTATATGGAATGAAAACGAAGGTCACAAATTGATGTGTTGACCCTACGGAGAATATAATATGTTCTACCCCTGTATAGCAGATATGAGAAACAAAAATAATTAACCATCTACAATTACCCTATAAGAGTGTTACTTACCTGCATTTGTATCTATCCGTCATTCATTACATAAGACAATAGGTCCATAGTCCTTTTTACCCTAAACATAAAAAAAAGATAAAATGTTTCATTATCCCTTCACCTTTTATTATATTGGCGTTCGTCATACTGTTAATTAAGCGCTCTTGTTCGAATCATTCAGTGCGAACATTTTCTTTGGTGAACTATCGCTGTTTCATTTGTATTTCAAATGTTAGAAAGGGATGGGGCAATCTATTAAAGCCTATTGGAAATGATGGAAACTTTTACTTCTAGTTTAGTAAACATTTATAGAATTACTGGAATGTGCTTTTGAAATACTGATAATATGAGGTGAAGCTAGAAATTATTAAGTACGAAATGGTTTAAAGCATAATTTAGTAGGTAAAGCGAATCTATTAGCAAGGTATTCTGCTACCCAGTTGCACCCAGTGCGTTTTATAGATAATTGATATTTAGTAAATTGAGCCCAGTCGTGACGCAAGGAGCATACGACTGTAAAAGCTTCAGGTTGTGTAGGATCGATTCTCACTCGAAAAAGAGATATATTTAAAATTTTCATTTTCAAGTGTTTCGAGGGGAACTGAGTGTTTCTTAGGATTAAGTTCCTATATTCCCTATGACACATAGTGAAAAAAAATAGTAATAGTAATTTTTGTCTGCCTTGCAAAAATATGAGAATGATGAATACATTATATACATATACGTGTTGGGTACAAATTCTTATTATCAACATTCTATTTTGATTAAAAGTTCAAATACATTAATACTTATTCAAATATATCTTTATGATCATAAATTGTGCTAGCTTTGGAGATAGTCCCAAGTTTTCTTACCATCTACAATCAGCTCTTAGAAGGCAATGACTAAATCCCCATTCAAAGGAACAAACAGAATCCTATTAACAGGCTTGAGCTCTATCTGTACAAAGCCGCTTGCATTTAACATATTATTGTATGTATTACCATAGAAGACTTAATTAAAAATGAATTAAATCTCATTGATATTGAAATTTGATAAATTGTGAATGGGATTAGATTGTGAATGGTTTTGAATTCGATTCCCACTCGGGATAGTGACGAATTTTCATTTCCTCGCTTGTGTGCTTTAAAATAACACAAAGTAATTAATTAAACAAATTAAAAAAGTCACTTCCATATAAACATTTTATTCGTGTGAGACGTACAGCCTAAGTCTTCGAAATGAAACCAAAACCTTCAAATAAGTCTTGAATGAAACAATCATTTCCTATTTGCCTTTGACAATTTTTGCGATGGTGACGCCTTGAGAACGTATAAGTAAGTCTTTTAATTTTCGGCCAATTTTCGAGACATTAGGTTTTTTACGACGGAACTCAACGCCGCACTTTGTCTTTACCAAAACGAAGAAATGAAAACAATTCATTTCCTTTAACTTAAACTAAAATGAACTAAAACCATTTTAGTTAGGGATTAAAAATTCATCCGAAAAAACCTAATTACCTAACAAGCTCAGCTGTTCAAAGAACGACTTCGGCCAAAAAATCAGCAAAATAAGGCTTTTACTACAGTTTTAAAGTGTATTCAAATTTTACGAGTTTCTCGTTTTTATTGATATTATCTGAATCTGAATGGGAAACAGTTCAGTTCCAAAGCTTTGTTTGAAATGTGTTTAAACTTTACCCCGTTCTGGGGAACCATTTGTTCTGTACCTTTTACAGTTATTGTTCATTCATTCGTTCATTCATATATTTTTTCATAAATAATGAAAAAGTTACTTCGCCTATTTAAAATGCTTTTTTTTGTTTACTGATTATTGCAAAATAAACTGTTTCTATAGTAGATATATATTATGAATGAACGATTCTGTAGGTATACATTATTTTAGTGTATTGTATTATACTCGTAGTTAAGCAATGGCGTTGTAGTATGGAATATAGTATTTAATTCGAAGAAAATTGTGAAATTTATGTACAAAAAGGTAAGTTTATTGCGAATATTACGGAATACCTACGAGAAGTCTCGTCTCGTCTGATTGTGAAATACACGTAGACACGAGAAATACGTTTTCTTTACAAGCAAAAAAATGTTAAACACATCCACACACTGGGGTAAACCGTGCATTGTGGGGACCCTGGGCTTATTATTATTTTAGGGGCCATATTTGCCATCTAATAAAAAATATAAATATTTTTTTATTTTTCAACTAAAATGCAAAGTTTTTGCTAGGCAATACCTATTCGTATAATTATGAATTGTTGATTCTTGTAAAAGTTTTGTAAAGAAAGAAGACGTACAAAATTTAACTTTCAGTAACTTAAGAAATATTGAAATGTACGAGGGTTCACTAACAATTAAGAATAAGAACAATCAAAAGGAAAAAATATAAAAAATCTACATAATTATATACTACATATTATATATAAATTTTATACTTATCTAGAAAAAAAAGGGTAATTTATATAACATATATATGCTTAAGAGTGTTCAACATAATATTTGAGTGTTGGCACTCCGTTCGTTTGGTGTTCGGTAGAACTGAAGAACGGAAAGTGTCTGGATGGGAACGGAGTGTCTTAACACTAGGTTCCCAGGTTCCTTCTACCTACCCTGATATGTGCGGGATGCAGCGTGAAGCTAAATAAAACTAATATTCATACATATGTTTAACATTTCATTTCAAACGCAATTCGTAGGCGCGTTGTCAAAAATATCACGTAGTATCTTTACGAGAGCCGCGTCTGAACATAAAAAGAAGTTTATACGGCGACGACATACGAAGCGCAAAATTAGAATGTTTTCCAACATGTACAGGAATTTGGTTATAATTTCTAACAAATAAAGGCTATTTTCTTTTGAAATGTTTTAAATTTTGTTGTCCATTTTGGAAATTAAAGCAATTTTTTGTTTCGTTTCTTTTCTCTTTCTATAGTTACATTTCTATGTAGAATTGTAAAGTTACATATTAGGCACATTTACTTTATACTTTATAGTTATACAATTAATTTTATTATAGCATTTTTTTTTATTTCAGAAAAGTAGGCAGACCAGTGGTGGGTCAGGAATATCGAGGATGACGTATCGAGCACAAGGGTCTTGTGTCAAATGACATATCTATGGACCATAAACTGAATGGACTGACCATGGTCCGTGGTCCTTAGTCCATGGTCCATGGTCCGTGGTCACCATCCATTCTGATTATCTTTAATTCTCAAGGCGCCATAGGCACCCTAAGCATTTAACCAACCGCGCTACTCTAACGCCGCTACTGTATCATTTACTTCCCGCCTTGAAATATTGTATGTTGAGCGGCGGAACTCAACAACGCGCAGAATGTTTAATGGTGATTCATTTTCATATCTAAACTAAATTGCCGGTATATATACAGGGTGTCCCAGGAGTCAACGATAAAACGAAACCAGGTGATAGACCAAGTCGTGACAGTTATGAGAAAAATATAAAAAAAAATCTTTGTCATGTATTTTTCATATTATATTGATTTTAAAAAATATCGCAAAAACCGACACCCTGTGATGGTTTTTCAAGTCCCAGGACTACAAATACTACTCTTTCTTCATTTTTTTTCTGTAATGTAATCATGAGTAACCCTTCTGTGAATTACAATTTAAGATTTAAACATACCTGCATCAGTTTTCAATAAAATGTGGTGTTTTTGCCAAACATTAAATTCAAAATATTTACTACACCCAACTTTAACCGACTGTACTATAAAAAAAATGTACTACACTGTTTTTGCAAGTAACTTTA
Source organism: Heliconius melpomene melpomene (assembly GCA_000313835.2). Taxonomy (NCBI): domain Eukaryota; kingdom Metazoa; phylum Arthropoda; class Insecta; order Lepidoptera; family Nymphalidae; genus Heliconius; species Heliconius melpomene. Next base: position 139,971 of record HE670464.1, on the reverse strand, counting down.
AAAATTGGCGCATTTAATCTGGATTCCGAAATGGTACGATACTTGCTGGATTACTTCTTTGTTGAAGAGAGAAAAATCGAAATACATGATAATCGGGATGACGTTCAGCGTTTTGGTCACTTTTCCGATACATTCTAGCTGCAACATTTGCGTTACATAACCATTCTCCATGAATGAAATGCATATTAGCAATGTGTTAAAGACCGAGTATATCGCCTGCGAGACCCCGGACTCGAGCACTGTCCTTATAAGTCCTGGGTCATACCCTAAGTTGGAAAAGTTCAGGTACCTTGGATCCGTCATGCACGAGTCTGGAGGCATCGATCACGATCTCTATAAGACCGATAAGAGTTTGGACGGTATCCTGCGATCACAGACCACACCAGTGACCCCCCTAAACTAAACACTTAGCCCAGGCAACGCTTATCTGACTTAGGGGCTGGCCCAGGACTTATATGAACAGTGCTCGAGTCCGGGCTCTTGCAGGCCATATACTCGGTCTTTGACACGTTGCCAATATGCATTTCATTCATGGAGAATGGTTATGTAACGCAAATGCTGCAGCTAGAATGTATCGGAAAAGATACCAAAAAGCTGAAAGTCATCCCGATTATCGTGTATTTCGATTATTCTCTCTTCAACAAAGAAGTAATCCAGCAAGTGTCGTACCATTTCGGAATTCAGATTAAATGCGCCAACTTTTAAAGTTACTTGCAAAAACAGTGTAGTACATTTTTTTTATAGTACAGTCGGTTAATGTTGGATGTAGTAAGTATTTTGAATTTAATGTTTGGCAAAAACACCACATTTTATTGAAAACTGATGCAGGTATGTTTAAATCTTAAACTGTAATTCACAGAAGGGTTACTCATGATTACATTACAGAAAAAAAAATAAAGAAAGAGTAATATTTGTAGTCTTAGGACTTGAAAAATCATCACAGGGTGTCGGTTTTTCCGATATTTTTTAAAATCAATATAATATGAAAAATACATGATAAATATATTTTTTTTATATTTTTCTCATAACTGTCACGACTTGGTCTATCACCTGGATTCGTTTTATCGTTGACTCCTGGGACACCCTGTATATGTGTGTGTATATTTTTTTTAAAATAAAGGGAAATGAATTCACGTCTTACGCTATAGAAAGTAAGTACATCATTGTTTCAATGCGCCTTCATAAGCAGATTGTGTAATTTCATTACGATGCCTATACCTTATAGTAGTACATACATGTATTCATGCTTTAATTACTTACAGGGTGTGTTCGTTAAGGGAAGAGGATACCGTCTATCTAATACATCATTATTTTCATCACTTAATAGCATTTACTTAACGTTATACATTATGTATGTATGGATTAGTATTCGTACACTATTGTGAATTCTGTGTGTTTGTGGATGTGTTTGTGTGTTTGTTGGTGTGTTTGTGTATGTGTTTGTTTTTTTTGTTTATACACTTTTATAAGTTTTTTTAGAAGCAGTCTTGGCGCAGGACTAAAAAGTGTGACTTTAAACGCGACTGGTTGTGGGTTCGAACCCCACTCGATGAAATAAAATATTTATTTTAATTTATATTTTCGTCAAAATAAATCGCAGCGTTGAGTTCAGCCCCTCAACAAGTGGGGAACGGAATGTCCCTAGGTTCCTTCTGCCTACTCTGCTGTGGGCGGAATACGCATTTAATAATGTCTAAAAATATTAACTTTTCTCACAACTACCTAAAAAAACTAAAATAGCAAAATTTTTAACATTTAGATACTAAAATAAGTCTCGAAAGTCAGTGTTTCATTATTATTCCTACACAATATACATAAACACACACCCCGAGGCACATGTACTAAATGAATTCCAGCGATCAAACAAGATTTAACATTCCCCTAAGAAAGAAAAACACGAATAGCCTTTTGAGAGGACCTAAAAAAACTCGTCTCAAAAATCAACAAGGCAAAAATATTTGGGATCCGAAAATTCGAAGGTTGGGAAAGCAACCGCGATATATCCATGTTCTGGGTAATCCGTGAGCTACAAAGGTACTACACAACTATATGCAAAACACTGAAATGGTGGACGAAACTATCAAAGGCTTTTGTGGAATAATTCGAAAAATCTGATGGTTATAATATGGAAATTTAGTGTTTTGGCTCTCTATATTTGTTTTGGTTATAATGTTGTAGGTAGTTATGTTGCCTCATGGCGTTAGAATGGTACCGGTAAACGCCTAATCAGCGTTCGGCGTATGTAACGCGAATCCCCTCATGCCATGGGAAACAAACGTAGTGTTTTAGTTTTAATTATTCTATATTTTATTCTTTAGTCGATTAGAGCATGCACTTCTGCTCGGTCAATTCACTAGTTAAGTTAATTTTAAGTTAGTTATAAGAACATAAAACTTTGTTCTTATTTTAATTAAAGTAAATTTAAATATAACTTTCTTAGTTATTTTTAAAAGCCCACTCGCGCTCCCCTAATCATGTCTAGGTTCAAATTATAGTTATTATAAATTATATTTTTAACATTTTTCGAATAAAGAAGATTTTATTTTATTTTTACTAAATTTGAAAAAAAAGTCTAGGCATCTAATCCCGTTTTATAAAACATTGAATATGCATAACGTAAAAAAAACTTTTAAAAGCACACACATCCATTATGGTTAGTGAGTTAGAAAATCGACTTATTTGTTTGTAAAATTGTTATAGAAAATAGAATTGAAAAAGTCTTTACAATATAGTTCTATTTTGAAATAGAAAGCTTTCATACAGAACATTAAGCTCGATTCCCTATCGAGAACGATATATCTTTCTTATTGGAATGTACTTTGATTCTCCATAAGATTTGGGTTACTATAAGAAAATGGTAGAAATTTTTCAGGAACAGATAGCATTTAATTTAATATTAAGAATAAGAAATATTTCATATTAAAAGATCGTTTTAAGTATTTCCTTTGTTTTAAGCAAGGCTAGAGAGAAAGAACGCGGTGATTAGACACTCCTTTACCGCTTTCCGTCCAAAAATCGTGACACTTTTTATATATTTTTGCAGCCATCGCGCCGCAGATGAACAAGTATGTGTATGAAAACGCGACGATTGTGGGTTCAATATCCTCTTACGGGAATGAAATATGACAGACAAAAGCAAAGGACGGCGTTAAGTACCGCCACCCATAAAAATAAAGCACTACTAGCTATTTTCACCCAAAAATATCCCAATATAATTTTATATAATAAAAGGGCCCCAATTCAGTTAATAGCCCAATGGATTCCATTACAAATATAAATAGATCTAATAATAACAACGAGAAGGTATTGTGCCCTACTGATTTGTTGGTAACCTTATATTATTAAATATTTTACCTAAAGATTTACTTTTCTAATGTTGAAAGGAACGTGGGTGTTAATGTGGTTATTGTAAGCGAACCAATTGCTTCCTACATAGGGATTAAAATTTATTAATATATATTAATATATTATAGATATATTATAAAACTCCTTTTTTAGGGTTGTGTAAGTTAAGGATAAAACCAACAACTCAATAAGGAATGTCTCGAATTATGCGTGAAAAAGCGTGAAGCCCCTTTTTCGTTCTGCAAACTTGATCTTTGAGTAGCCGCAACTATAATATTCAAGTGTATGCCGCTATAAAAATATCCCCTCAGTTATTGGTTGCTCTGCCTTTATTCCTACGCTATGTTCAGACCAGCCTAGTTGGAAACTTTTATTGGAATACACTGAGAATAGACTTTATAATCTATTCTCAGTGTATTGCAATAAAAGGTACACTAGATACACTAATGTGTACAGTATGTACGTACATTGTGTGTTTTAACAATTTTTATTTTCAACGGATTGTACATTGTATATACTTTAGTTAGTGTAAGTAATTTTCATGTAGAATAGTATTGCGGCTTGCCTAAAAAAGGGGCGGCGTTGATTTTGAATGCAATAACTCTATAATTCTGTAAAATATGATGTACGGGTAATAGAAATAAGTAATAGAAGAGAGTGGCTGAACACTAGGATCCCATATGCCTTCTGTCTACCCTGCTATGATATATAAACTTGTTTTTGTGTCATGTGTTAAGCAACTTAATATAAAGAGTTATAGAAATTCGTCACTAGTACCTTAAATTAAATACAATTACTTATACATAATTCTTAAATATTATATACAATAGTTTTATTAAAAAAATATGAAATACCTCTTTACTTAGTAGTTAGTTTTTTTTTTATTTAAAATTTAAAATAAGAAATTATCAGTGCAGTCAGCAGCAAGCGTTTCGTTTTTTTTATTAGTGTTTTTAATTAAAAACACAGACGTCTTCAGTGTGAAAGACTTCATATTATTAAATTTCAACATCAAAGAGTTTCTGCTAACTTCTCGATTGACTTTTTTCCTAGAAATACTATCGTTATTGAAAAATTTATAACGAAAAATTCTTAAACAGATAAACAAAATGTCATTTAGAATATTGAAATTGAATCAAGTTGATATAAGATGCGCAAAATTAAACTATATTTTTAATATTGGCCTCTAGCTTGCTGTAGACAAATGCCTAAAGTAATATAAGGGATGTATAAATATACATTTATACAATGTACATAGATATCATGTTAGTAAACTATTTCTTTTACTTATTTTTAAACGGTTTTATTTAGCTCACCCCGTTTGTTTATTTGTTTGTTTGGGTCAAATTTAGTGATTGAAATTTAACCCTCTTCCCGTTAACCGATTGATCTGAAATTTGGTATACGCCTTTGATTCTGGTGACAATACAATTATCCATATTCAATATTATTGTGAATCCAAGATGGCCGCCGCTACAAGATGGCGGACAACTTAGTTTTTTCAATCCCATCAATATGGATATCAAATGAAAGGGCTTGTCAAGTAGAATTCAGTGGACTATACAAAATCAAAATCCAAGATGGCCGCCACTATAAGAATGGCGGACAAGTTAGTTTTTTTCAATCCTATCAATACGGGTATCAAATGAAAGGGCTTGTCAAGCAGAATTCAGTGGACTATACAAAATCAAAATCCAAGATGGCCGCCGCTACAAGATGGCGGACAAGTTAGTTTTTTCGATCCCATCAATATGGGTATCAAATGAAAGGGCTTGTCAAGTAGAATTCAGTGCACTATACAAAATCAAAATCAAAGATGGCCACTGCTACAAAATGGCAGATAATGTAGTTTTCAATCCCATCAATATGGGTATCAAAATAAAGGGCTTGGTAAGTATAATACAGTATACTATACACAATTACAATATGAATCTCCCACCTAAGTCAAGATCTGGTATCCTGTCGAGGACTGTGTGGCTATAGGGTGCCTAAAAATGATACGTCGCTAGGGGTACCACCCAAGGTAAAAGGTAAAAGCGCGCCGAGAACTGTATGGCACTAGGTGGATAAAAATGATATGTCGTTAGCGTTTTCCCCTCAAGATTCAGGCACATCTTGTTGTACATAGCCTTGTCCCTCTATTGGACCTCTGGGGGGGTCGTTCGTAACATTCTCCATTAACCTTGCAATAATGAGACATCGAGCCTCATTTCAACGAATTGAATAGCATGAGAAATAAAAACTAAAAACTTAAAAATAAAAAAGTAAAAAAAAATTTTAAGTTAAACGGTTTTATATTGCAGATAAATGTACTAAAAGCTAAAAAATAATTTCATAGAAATTATGATTACTAAAATAAAATCGTGGGGACACTTGCTACTTACCACTAGGTGGGTGAAGTCTCACGCTATGTCTTTCAATTGTAGATATTGGACGTGCCCCACGATTAAATTTTAGTAATCATAATTTCTATGAAATTATTTTTTAGCTTTTAGTACATTTATCTGCAATATAAAACCGTTTAACTTAAAATTTTTTTATACTTTTTTATTTTTACTCCATTCAGTTAACGCTCCATCCTGGTTATAGAAAAAGGGTAGAGAGGTGTTAATACAAATGTATTAATACACATAACATGTATTAATACACAATAACATATAATGTTCACTATAAATGGAAAATTAATTCATTACCCAGAATGGAAATCGAACTTACAACCGTCATGGTTACCTTCAGACGCTGCTCCACGTCGGTCTTAGCCGTTCTTCACACTTTAAGAGAGAACCGAGTGCCCCGGTCCTCGACTTTCCACCGGAATTCCAGACATAGTGCGTCAACGGGACATTGTCAATGGCGGTAATTAACTTGATTACCTCATAGAGGTACCTATAAAAAAGATCTAATAATAAAAATACAAACATATAATTTCAATATAAATAAACCGTATATAGCACCAGGGTAAAAGTCTTTACGCCCAATTTTTTTTTGAGCTGTGGAGCTTAAAACCGCTCTTCGTCTACAAGAAAGGAAAATAAAAATAACTAAAATACAATCGTTCTCCCTCGGGCAAACGAACCCACATAGCTTACCGTAGGTACGTGAGACGTCGTACATGAACATTATAAATAGATAGAAAGATAATAAATAAAACATTATATACATAGGCCAAAGTTTCATTTTATTTAGAAAAGTAATTTGTACAATTTCACTAACTTAAAGTTTTTTTTCACTTAACACTCTTCTCTTCTATCACTCCACAAAAAAATATTCTAATACTAAATTAGTTATCAAATTGAAAGCTTTACATTATTTTTTAATCAACATTACTGTTAGTTATTATTCTTTTTTTACTATTTACAAAACAAATCACACTTTAATCTATGTATCACAGAAAAAATAAATATACATTGCGTAAAAATATCATTTACAGTTGTTTACAGAAATTTATGAAACAAAACAGAAAAAAAATAATATTATATTGTATAGAATGAATGATTGTAAATATCTGTAAACGATATTTGTTACATGATAGTTACTAGATTAGTAAGTGCTTATCGAAATTTAGAGGTAAATTGTATGTTTTATATTTTTACTAGGTATTTACTTGAAATGAACCTATAGTAGATTAACGAAAAAATATTATTCATTAGAAAAAGAAAAAAATATTTTAAAAAACTATCCTATACACTAACATTTCAACAATGACTAATAAATTTAATAGCAAGTGTATAAGCATTTATCTATTTATTACAAAAAAATAATAAGAAACTAATATAACTAAACGTTATGATTATTTTTTAAACATTTACGTGTATTTATATGATGTATATTTAGTTAATTTTAAAAAATATTTAAATAATTTCTCTATAAAGACGGATGAGATGATCAAAAGCAATATTTTATATATTTATATGAATTAGTAATCGTTGAATTGTCTAGGCCATTCACAATAAAATATTCATAGTATTTGTATCGCTATAAAATAAATGAAATACATAAAATATATTATGATTCAGTGCCTAAATGAATATTAGATAAACCAAATAAAATATGTTTTTGCAATAAATAATTTTATATACTTCATAGAATTGAAAATAGTTTTGTATTAATTTTTATCATAGAATAAGTCTATCTATAGCTCTAAGGAATTGAAAGATCTATATATCTAAGGAAAAGCGTAAACGTGAAGAGCAATGAAATTGTTTTTTTTTTTAATCACACATCGTATTTGATGATCTTATAAAATAATTACGATCACAAGATGAAGGAATTATAATATTTTAATTGATTTTAATCACCAATTGAATTGTTTATCTTTTTTTTATTTCTGTTATTTCGTATATTTCTATATAATATTTAGAAATATAATTTCCTTTTCTACACCTGAAATTACAGTGATTTGCGGTGAATGTACTATGAAACTTTAATGACAACGTAATTGTTCGACGCCTAATTATCGGATATTGAGCCCAACATAAATTTTAACGACGAGCCTGATTGATAGACGGTCGATACACCGAAGGCCGATACGTATTGGAAGTGGGTATTTATTATTAATTAGTTTTGTTTTATTTATTTACGTAGCCCTAATGATGGAATTTGAGAATAATTTCTTCCTATATTGTGAAGAATATTCAAATTATATACGATATATATCTACTATTTGTTTTATTTTTATTTTATTTATTATAAAGTGTTTTTTGGGAAAATATAAAATGATACTAAGAATTTCTTTTAAAATGTTTTCAATTCTATAAATATATAAAATAAAAAATATTAATCATTATAAAATAAATAAATATGACTACGAAATAAGCTGTTGGTGTCGGTTAGTCTAATCAGTCTTAGATCGAAATTTTAAACAAAATTTTAACTATAGTTTAATTGTTGAGCATTAGTAACAAGCTAGGAATTTTATTTAATTTTTCTAGAAAATTTAATATAAGATCTGGTTTAAAATATTTTAGAAATCAAAACAATCAATGATCATATTTCAAACAAGCTGTTACCAAAATGTAAACTACGAATTACATCTTTAGTAACGTGATTACTTGCAGGACATGATGGTAACAATATAAAGCTTTATTTTATTAGAGAAATCTTAAATTATGCTTTTTAGTTTAAATTTAAGTACTTCATGTTTTGAAAGAGTTCCATGTAAAAAATTGTATGCTAAAAAATTGTATGTATAAAAAACAATTTTAATATATATTTTTTTTTTATATTCTATACTTTAAAAATAAGTCTTGTATTTTAAAGTATACAATATTCAATAAAAAAAATATATGCATTTTTTAAAAACAAGTGCATAGTGCACATTGCATAAAATACCGAAGAATTAATTTTGTAAAATCAATAAACACGTTGAAATGGCACAAATAATTAGATGATATTGTGTTTAAAGCTGTTTCTTTTGTTTATTAATGATTAAAAATATATAACTATATATTTCATGTTTATGGTTTTATTAAGTATTTATTAATATAATATCATATTATAATTGTTCTAATAAAAAAAAATCAAGAGTGATCTTTTTAAATTGCAAAGGCATATCTACAGGCTGATTATATATATATTTTTAATATTTCAACACATATTTAGTATTAAACATAGTTTAATTACAAACGATCTAATAACGAAAAAAAAAATTAAAAAATAAGATTTTTACAGTAAGTATTATAACTCATTAAATATTTTTTTTATAATTAAAGTGAAAATATATACTTACTAAATATTACTCTCTTCAAACACTCACATCATTTAATTTCCATTATTTACAACCGAATAGGCCAAACGTACTAATGCACGAGTTACAAGTTGGCTTTTCAAAATATTTTCTTACCCATCCAAATCGAGTCCAAAGTTAGTGTCGCTTCACTTTACACAAATTAAATACAATAAATATATTATATAATATCCTAAATAGTTAAATACATAGTAAAGACCAGTCTCAATGGGGTGATTTGAAATTGACGATAATTCACAATCATGATATACAGGGCGATTTATTTACTAGATATCTAAATGAAATTAATTTAATGATATAAAATTCATAATTGATATGAAAAACACAACTAATATTTAAAAGCTATTTTCTAATAAATATTCGTTAAATATAATTAATTAATTTAATGAAATAATTTAAAATGATTGTGTAAATAATATAATTTTAATTCATTTATAAGAATTATTATAAGGTATATAGATAGGCCTTTTATATATTCTTTATTCATATCATTAAAGAAACACACATATTATTAAAGACATAAAATTTAGACGACTCTATACTGAGAATTGAGTGATTTATCACTTAGTTCTCGTCGAGTCCACAATGAATATGCGTGAAGATATAAAACACTATAAATTTAAAGATATGATACATTTCAATTAATTAACATTTTTTAAATTTGTAAAATCTTTATAGATTTAGTTCATAATAGTTCGCAGTAAACTTGCACGTAAGAGTGTCACTAAAATTACCTATTCAAAACACTAAATTCACTGTGTCACTAAATTATAACACTTAGTTTGAGTCACTTATTGTTTTTTTTTTATTATTAGGAACGTTTATACGTGTGTCGCTAGTGGTTGCTGGAGGCCGTTACCTGCAAAACAAAAACTGAATTATCTCTTATCTATATATATAAAAGGACTTGTCCTCACTGACTGAGGTAAGACGCACGCACAGCCGTAACCGCTGTGCGTAGAAACGTGAAATTTGGACAGATGTTTACTTTCGTAATCTGGACATCCACTAAGAAGGGATTTTGGAAAATTTTAACCCTAAAGGGGTTGAAAGTTAGTATGGAAAAAAATTAATTTCGGCACCGATTCTTATAAAATTTGAAATTCAGACTCTTAAAAGTATTTAATTGAACACGTGTTTCATGGTTTTCTAGAATTCTTTCCATAAGGGTGCAAATAAGGGGTTGAAAGTTTGTATGGAAAAATTCTTAAATCGCCACCGATTTTTTATTAAAATTGAAATTTAGACTTTTAAAAATATTTCATTGAACACATGTTTCATGGTTTATTAGAATTCACCCCTAAATACGTAAGCGAAGCTGCGTGCGTCCGCTAGTCTCTTATATATATATATATATATATATATAAATATATCTATATATATAAAATCGAAAGGTCACTCACTCATCACGAAATCTCAGAAACTACATGTGCTAGGAATCTCAAATTTTGCATAGGAGTTATTTATAGGACGTAGGTGCTCGCTAAGACGGGAATTTGCAATATTCGACTTCTAAGGGGTTGTTTTTGGGGTTGAAAGTGTGTATGAAACTTCGTTACTACAAATGCTAGGAGTCTCAAATTTTGCATGGATGTCACTTATAGGACGTAGGTACTCATGGAGACAGAAATTAATAATAACAAAGTTCACGCGGGTGAAACCGCGCGCGGGCCGCTAGTTATATATAAAACAAGAAAGTCACGGAGCAGCATATCATCAGCTAAACGCAGTGGTTGTGGGTTCTATTTCCACACGGGGCAATTTATTGCTTTCATTTGGTCACTCTGATAGGAGAAGAAAATGCAAAACTCTCTACATAATATCGACTTTTCCCTTTTTTAAAATATTAATATATACAATTACTTATCTATCTTATTTCTATAGAAAAACAAAACACCTCACCTTTCTTAGTAACTGTAGTATTAGTTAAGGATCGATTCGACGGCGCGAGTATGTAATGTGAGCTCGGCGACTGAGGAGTGCCGGAGGACGTCACTCCCTTAAACAAGATATATCGATTGTAAAACATTGTTATGGATATTAAATGTATACTTATACTAGCATGTATGTACCTGTAAGTTTTTTGCCATGTATGTGTCAAGGGAAAATAAAATTGTAAATACTCACAAAGAACTGTGAGTTTCATTATCGTGACATAATATCTATCATTCAATTCGTACCAGATCGAGGGAATTAAAATATTAAATAAATAATTTTCTTGAGTGAAAATCGAACCTACAACCTTTCCATTTACAGCCACACGGTACCTCTGCACCACGATGGATTCGTTCATCATTTATGTTATATAATAATTAGCTATTTTATTTTATACAATTTAATATAATAATACGAAGAAATAGGCGTAGAAATATTTTTTTATAGTTATCCGTTTAAAATTTTTGCTTTAAGATTTTTACTGTTACTGCAATCAGTGAACTTCACGACCAAAAAGTACTAACGCCTAGGTTTCGAACTTCCAGATAATCCGGGAAAGACGGATATTGGGAAAAGTTCAGCCAATGTTTTCAAGACATTGCAATTTTAATTTCTTTTCTTAAAAAAAATATATTCTGTGATAAAATCGTGATATTTAATGAAATTAAAACGTTATTTTTTTACGACGTAAGAAAAACAGGTTGTTTACTAGAGCAGGATAAAATATCGATAATAGAAATGAAAATAATTAAAATACAATAATTACTCCGAGTGAGGCTCGAACCTACAACAGTCGCGTTAGTCACACGCTTGTGCCCCCTTTTTTTTTTTTTTCGCAGGGGAAATCTTCGAAAGATATCCAATCTTTTGGGAGGACCAGATTATGTGGGATTTTACCCACTAAAACCCCTCCGTTTGCCGACTTAGACACTATGGGAGGACCCGGGAAATTGGTAGAACCACGTCCGTAGTCCTCCCCTATGCCAAGACAGCCTCAACATATGATCTTACAAATTTTATTTACATTTTAAACAATTAACAAGACTTATATCAGCAACATGAGTAGAACCACAAAGGAAATTCTAACATTCTATAAGTAAATTAACTGTATGTTAGTGTATCCGAACACTGAGGCCAACGCTTAAGAGATTACTATAGGCTTTGAAGTAATCAGTCAGCGTGATGACGTCACATGAACTAATCTCCACGTGTAATCTGTCTAAGGAATGACCAAATCATTCCGCTATGGATATAAAGGTGTATATGTCCTAGATTTGTAACGTCATCAATGAATATTTTTGATGTTAAGGATAAATGTCAGGTAAGTAGTTTAATTACAATTGAAATTTAATTGGTGTCTCTAGGTCTCATAGATAGGTGCATCCATATGGCAAGTAGGCGCCATTGAGACAATTAACACCATGTAGCATAAGACCTTCCTTGAATGGAGGGCAATAGTTCCTAAGATTAGTGTGTGCAATCAAATAAACTTTATTTTTACTTTAAAATAAATAATTAAAAGTGTTATTAAAAAAATAAAAAAATCTTTAAAAATAATAATAACTTACAAAAATCAAATTTACGTTTATTAAAATAAACTATGTCCAGCAGTGGACGCCAAAAGGCTCATATGATGAAAACAAACTTACCGTTGGCTGAGCACTGTCAGTGGACAACGTCGAGTTGGTTATAGGGCTCGTCGCACACTGGGGCGAGGCGAGGCTGGTTGGCGATGTTATTGAATGAGATGAGGTACCTGTTGGGAACGTAAATATTATATTGCTAGTATTTAGTATACGGACATCATGATTTTGGTTAAGAATATTTTTTTTAGTATGAACCTTGTAAATATAATGAATAGAAATATTTTAATAAGTATAATATTTTCATTCCTTCCTTTGTTTGAGCTCTGCCAATCAACAACAGTGTTTCAAAAATTGGGAAGCAGCTATGTATATATTGCCTACTTTGCTGTAAGAGGGATAAAGCGTGAAGCTAAAAGAACTATCACTCTAGACTAGTAGTATCTTATACTTACCAGAGGGCAAAATAACAGAACTTCTAACAGAAGAATATGGAGGTGGCGCAGGAGTCGAGGCAGGTTTCGCAGTATGCACAGTACCAATGCCAGTGCGTAAATGCGGATTGCCGTACGTGGCCGCGTAACGCACGTCCACGCCTTGTATTAAACCACCGTTTGGTATTCTTGGTCCTAGAAGTAGGTTTATTCTATTAGTATTTTTTTTTTTAAAAGTCTTTCTATGTAAAATTTGCGGAGAGATTATAGTGTTTAGCGCCCTCTCTCTCTGGCTATCGTAAAGCGTTTTTAAGTAATATTACTTACAAGAATGACTATAAACGGATTGTATTGTGGGTTCGATTTATACTCGAGCGAATTAAGTGTTTTCATTTTCTTGCTATGTTAACAAGGTAATTCGCGGCGTTGAGTTGCCGCCATTGAAACCCAATGTCTCCAAAATACGAAAAGTGGACAACGGAATATCTCTCGGCATATACCGTAAAGATAACTAACCTTCAGTCGTTATATTATTCAAAGCTGTACTACTGCTATCTTGTCTTTTCGTTGATCTCTGTAGTGAGTTATTTTGCGATCCGTTTCCATTGTACTGCGTTGATGACGGCGTGTCCACGCTTCTTGGTAGGCTTCCATTAATAGACCTAATATATACAAATATATAATTTAATATATTATAAAGTATTATATATCATAAAGTATTATTTAAACAAGATTTCAAATAGTTTATTAAATTCCACAAAAAAAAACAAATCAAATAAATAGTTCCTGAGATTATTGTGTTCAAGCAAAATAAATTCGTCAACTTTATAAAATTAGTAAATAGAAGATATGTACAGGTATATACAGAGTACAGAAAACAACTCGAATTCCATTGAATTGTTGTTACCCTAATAAAATATTTATAGTTTAATTCCGCTACATTACTCTAATGGTAATAATTTCAAACGTTTTGTTAAATTGAAGAAAGCAATTAAATAATCATTAACTGTTCGACTATAATATTAATTAAATATGTTATATTTAAGAAAAAAATATAATTGCTTGATTTTTTTTCCTCATTATTGAAAAAAATATATTTTATATTGAGACAAAAAAATGTTTTTCAATTAAAACCTGTATTTCCTGAGATTAGAGCTTTCAACCAAACAAACTCTCAAGCTTTATAGAACTAGTATAGAAGTAAAGATGTAAAATACCTATTCGGTGTAAGTTTGTCGCTACCGAGTGTTGGTGACGTCACTCGCAGAGAGCCCGGCGTGTAGTCGTGCCCGTAGTGCACGTAGGTTTGATAGCCATTACCAAATCCATTAACCTATTATGTATGGAAGAGAATAATATTTAAATTTACTGAGAAACTGAAAAGATTATTATATATAAATTGGGATATTTATTGTGAGAAAATAATTTAGGTTTATACAATTATGTTTAAAAATTTTTTAAAGTTTAACTATACTAGATAAACAAAAGACAAAAAAAATCAAATAAAAACTGTTTATCTCAACTTTTTGAATTTCTAATATATTATGTTAAATTATATATTGAAATATTACAAAAACAAAAAAGGCAAATACGTCATTGTTGCACCTAATAAGCGAGTGTTGTTAATAAATCAACTTACCTTATAGCAGTCAGAGTAAGCGGGATCCGTATAATCGTTGCTATATCTGTACGGCTGGTACGTGTTCGCCTGATTTATGGAAGTCAATGGTACAGTGCCGGCGAGGGGGATCCCGCTGCCCAGTTTGGCGTTCGAACACAACGTGCTGTCCGATCCGGTGTTAGAGTAATCCTGGAAATTAAATTATTATTAGGAAAGGTTCTCCCTTCCATGTCTCCAGAATTCGGCAGAATGTGAGGAAAGAAGTATCTTAATACGAGGTTCCCTCTGCCTACCCTGCTGTGTGCGGGATATAGCGTGACGCTGAAGGTGGTTGACAGTCAGACGTTCTGAAGATATGTTAAGACGGCCGGGATGTGAATTACATTAACATATTTTCATATTCCTTTCAATACTAACTTTCATACGCCCTTGTATTGTGGCCACATAATTCTCTATCCACTTAACCACAAGAAAATAAAACAAAATAAAATCATAAAAGAAGAGAAAAAACATAAAACATTCCATACATTAAGTTAAAAGGCAACAAAAGGTTTTAACGTCAGTCATTATTTGTAGACGCAATTAAGTAATACAATTATATGTGACATTTTAATACTACATTTTTGTTTAAACAATATAATATGTATGCTAATTTGTTAGCCGCTAATTAAAGTACTGTTTTGGCGAAATTTTTTCGCATTTGCCTCGTAATTGCTTGACATAAAATTAAAATATTATGAAAGGACTGTTTTCGTATAAAAGTACTAGTTACTATGTTGTACTCGTAGGTTCAAAATAAAGTTAATGTTCTAGCTTCATATTGTATCCTGATATAGCATTGTAGGCTGAGAGAACCCAGTGTTACGTAACTCCGTTTGCTTTTCACCCAGTATTCGAGACATTACGTATTGATTGGCAGAACTTAACGCCGTTATGCTGCGTTCCATTATTACCAGAGCAAGGAAAATATGAAAATAACTGAAATAAAAAGTAAGTTAGTAAGTTTACTAAAAACAGCGAGGATTTTGGAAAATATTTGCGGTGTTGAGTTCCTCTATTGAACACGCAATGCTTAAAGAAATCAGCGAAAAATGGGGAACACAAGTATCTTAATAGGAAAGAAGTGTGTTAACACTAGTTCACTAGTTCCCTCGGTCTTCCCTGCGTAAAACTAAAAAAAACTGAAAAAATTAGAACTTACAATTTCACAAGTCCCATTAGCCTGTCTCAATTCGAGCTTCAAATCGCTTATGTTTGAATTTCTATCGTTCTCTTTGAAAAGTTCCTCGGCTGTTACGGTGACATCCGGTTTTTCAGTTATTTGCGATTGCTTGTTCTTCCTTTGCTTCCTTTGACACAGTATTACCAACATTATGACAGCTGCCACCATGATCGTGCCTGACGTCACTCCGAACAGGATCAACAGTAGAGGGAAGCTTTCTAAAATTAAAAAACTCTATTAAATCGGTGCACAATAAAATATGTATATTAGGTTCACAACGTTTTTCATTTATCTTCAAAAATATTTATGTATGTTATTACGTCAATTCTTTCAGCGCTTCATTATGATGTTAAGAAAATAAAAATATTAAATAATTCTTTTCCTCAAGTAAAATTGGAATCCACAAACTGTCGCGTTTGGCCTCACTTACAACATCTAAAACGCTAGAAATAGAAAAACAATAAAAAATAATCTTAATGGGAATCGAATCCACTATCAACTATTTGATGATCACGTAGTTCCAAATTTTGTTTTTATAGCATTTAGAACTATTGAATGAAATTGACACGAAATAAATAGAACAAAAGGAAACACTTGATGGGGGTTTCGGAAATATTTTTTTTATCATTCAGTGTTTATTTGAAATCAACGAAGCGTGAGTTTGAATATATTGGTGAAACATTTTAATTGATCTCTATATATATATTGTTTTCTATTTTATCAGTTTCATAGTAAATGGTAAATAATTTTTTTGAAAACAATCTACGAGTATACTAATCTAGACAGGGTTTGTTTGGTTAAAAGCGTTGATCTCAGGAACTATTTTGAGAAATTTAAAAAATAGTTTGCTATTCGATAGTTGTTTTATTGAGGAAGGCTCATATTACATAATGTTCAGAACTAGGCGACGCCGCAGGTAAAAGCTAGGCTAAAATACATCGTAGAAAATTATAAAAAAAATTTTGCTTTGTTAAGAAGTTAAAGAAGGAATATAGAAACGTTAACCTAATGGCGTCTAGGAACCTATCCCTAGTCTTCTCGTGTTGCAGCAGAATTATAAAAAAATAACAATAATATTAACCAAATAACAGAAGAAAGTTGCAAAAAAAATTATATAATCTACCAATTTTAAAAAAAATCCAATAGAACGTTTTTTTTTATAATACAGGAACGTGCCCTAAAAATTTGAAGGCACAGTGACAGATGGCATCTTTTATGTGGCGGGCGTAAAGTTAAAACGACGATACATTTACGATAATGTTTGGTCGTTCGGCCATAATGGGGTATGGGTACCGTCAATGTAACGGATAATACTGATGTCCCCTGATGGTCCCTGATGTCCTTAGACGCTTGCGTATGCTTAGACGTATTTAGTTTTTATGAAATTTTACGGCTTGGTTATCAGATCGCCGTAAATAGCTGGTCTTTGTCAGTTTTGACGTGAATGAATTTAATTTTTTCTTCTTTACGGTGTTCTTGGTATGTATTATATTAGTAAAGCAGTCTTATTTTAATGAATGTTTATATCTATAATATATTTGCTTGATTTGTAATAATTATAGCACTAAATCCTAGTCTTCCTTTGTCAGTTCAGTCTAGTCTTTCCATAATTTTTACAAGAAATTGGTCTTGTATTGCAAATACAAATATAATCATGTATGGATCACATTTCATATTCTTACAACTTACGATCCAAACATAGCTCTCACTGGGCTCTTGAGATTGCTAGATTTTAATGATGAAATTTTTAGATATTACAAAAACTGGGGTTGGAAATATTCAAAGTAAAAATTTTAAATGCAAGAGTCCTTAAAAATAAAATGAAAGATTTTTATCTCGGCGCAATAAAACTTATACAATGGAAGAATGAGAAGATGTCTCGGGTATACCCGAGGGTAATGCACAAACGTGGCATAAAGTTTAGATTTTTAAAACTAAAATACATTCTGATTCCAACCGTTCAAGTTAAATCTTTGCGGCCGGATTGAAAAAGTTCCTCAAAAGAAAAATATTTCCCACAAATTCTAAGTGGAAATCTTTAAAATGTTGAATGGGAAAAGCAATATGGGAATCGTTAGATAGTGGATCATATGCTACATTTAGATTTTCCATTTGCTGGAGTAGTTTAATTGAAAAGTATGAATGAGACTGTATATTGTTTGAAAGGAAATTTACGAGCAGAATATAACTTACATAGGATTATTGTATTTCAAAATCGTACGAAAAGATGAAAAAAAAGATGAAATTTTATTAGTAAGTGTTAAGTATTTGTTATTACAATATTCTAATGTTACTGTAATAAATGGACTTATGAATGGACAAAAGAATCTATATATCAACTAAAGGCCTAATATACATAATCTCAATAGAAACTGTTTTATTTAGTGACCAAAAGTGTAATTTATTACATATCGCTACTTTAATGATGAAGACAATGTTTGGAGACAATGACTCTCTCTGATTCTAACTTGTTTCTTTTCTATAATAATAAAACTTTAAAAAGCTTATTTCTAGACCCAGTAAGTGTAAAAAACGGTGTCAAAACATTCCAATCTCCCAATTTCCACCCACATTTAAAGCATTGCCTGTGCAGAGACTCTAGCATTAAAGTACAGTGGGGGAATCAAACCTATAACCACCATTTTTATAGTCAGACTACATTAAAAAACACATCAAAACAGATAACAACAAAAGTAATGAAACACTTAGGTAATTCACGTCAGTTCTGGCTCCGCTGGAATACTAGTTTCACTTTGATTGATATAACCTTAATTGACAGTGCGGTATTATGACAGCTGACTGTGTGCAGAATTGGACAGGGAAAAGCAATATGTAGATAGTTTGTTAGATTGACGTACGAATATATTGTAGTATATTTTTTTAGCGTCACGCTGTTATACAGCAGGATAGGCAGAGAGAACCTGGTGTTAAGAGACTCCGTTCTCCATTAAAAAAAATAAAAAAGATTTATTAAAAATAAACCTTAATCTCTTGTTAAAATTAAAATACAAAAATATTTTTATTTCAATAATTATGTCAACTGACGAACGCCACCTCAGCCTATCGTTGACCACGAATATTTTTTTCTCAAAATTCAAGTAATTCTTGACGTCAATAATATAAATATTATATATTTCCAATATAACTTCGTTGAAAATTCATTCCCACCGTATTCTATATAAGTTACATTTTATAATTACCGTTGCCTTTCATACGCTTTCATACAACAACTGAACAATAAGACTCTCATAGTATTTTTTCAATTACTAATAAATAGTTCTTGTGGAATTTTTAATAGCAAATAGTAATAAAACAAAAAACCTGGATAATAAAGATATCAATAATACTAGAGTTGCAAGAATAAAAGAATATTTACTTATAATATAATACTAATCGTTGTCCAATACAATTTACGGGGTTGAACTCCGTCACCCAATATATGAATAATGTCTTTATAATGGTCGAAAATTAAAAAGCTGAGTGTTTAAACACTAAATACTTTATACAATTTGAACACACTCAGTCTGATTTAAAGACTACAAGTTATTTGTATACTTGCCTATAATATAGCAATAACATCAAGCAGGCGAAGCCGCGAGTAAATCCCTAGTAAAATGTTTAAAAATATATGTCTTATACTCACTGTTAGGCTTCAAAACAATTTCAATAGTATCGCTCCCGTATTCGTTGGAGACATTACACTTGTAGACGCCGAAGTGCTTCGATTGACTTTCTCGTATAATCAAAGTGGAATTCACAATACCGCCCGCCTGTAAGTCCTCGAGGAAGGCGTAATCCTGGGTTAAATTGAAAATTTTATACATTTAGACACTTGCATGTAAATTAATATATTAAATCGTGTATTTGGTAGATATACCCATTAAATTGTTATTGTTTAGCTTTACGCTGTATCCCGCATATAGAAGAGTAGGCAGAGGAACCTGGACACCTAGTGTTATGACACTCCGTTCCCTATTTGCACCCAAATTTCCTTGAATGGGAATCGAACCCACAACCGACATATTTACGGTCGCGCGCCTGTGCCCCTGCGTCACGATGGGCTCTCTTCTTAAATATTGCAATACAGTAAGAGAGATTCTAGTATCAAGGAACTGCGTTTTCCACTTTTAGCTCGTTGTGTGTGTTATTATTGCTTAAAATATGTGTACACTTAAAAAACCAATTCAATTATATAAAATTAATTGAATAACCAATTCTATTAATTCAACTGAAATTAAATTTCAATTGTACCCCAGGTAAAACAATATCTAAATAAGTAACCTGATCGTGGACAGTATCGATCTCTCTGCCGTCAAAGGTCCATATAATATTGTCTATTCTTGGTACTGAGAAAGCAGCGCATTCTATGTTCACGGTATCGCCTTGAGACCCAAGCTGTGTATGGTTTGATATTATTTTCGGTGGTCCTAAAACAAAATTTCAATTATTATCAAATTATATCTATACTTCTTATATTAATATTGTAAAGTTGAAGAGACGTGCTAATGTCAGGAACTAATTAAACCTAAACCTAAAACTATTTGTGTTCGATACTTTATTTATCTCGAGTAAGAATCGAACCCAGAATAATCATTTTTACAATTAGAAACAAAATTTTAGAATAAATTTAAACAACATAATGTATTCAGATTAAAATTGAAATTACAGTCATAAAATATCTAAAAACTAATTATGTGGAACGAATCGTTTGTTATAAAAGCTAATTATGGCAACACAAATTTAATAGTCCATTAAAATGTTATAATTAAAATAGGGTAACATTTTAAAGAAAATAAAAATATTTCATTATTTGTCGGTTTTAAGAAAATTACTGTGACTGGAGTAAATCAAGGCTAGCATTGCGGAATACGGTGCGAAACTAAGAAAATAATAAATAAAGAAAAAATGGACATTGGCAGCAGAGCTATCATCCATTATGTGTTGCCAGTTTTCATGAAATTTATTGCTAATACCTTGAAAAGACCGTATCGATCTATCCGTACATTCGTACATTAGTTAATAACACACTGTCAGCTAAGATTTCATAACTTCTGACAGAATATCTAAATATAAATATTTTCTTCGAGGAAAAATTATTTCAGTTTATTTCGAGGTAGCTTAGTGTCAATTTTAGTACGACGGCATTAATTTAAAGGAATTCTTCTGATATTTTCAAAGGTAAAATTTAGCAAATCTAAATTTATTTATTATCATAAAATAAATAATTTAAAATGATTAATATCGAACCCACAACCAAAACAAATACAATTAAACACACCCACACATCCCATTTCCCTTTGAAGTGTTAAAAGGAGCGAGCCAAGGACGATATTTCTTTATTTCCATGAAGGAAAATGTTTTGCCATTTTACTATATTCAAGGAAAGCTTTGTTGAAAATGTGTTTAATTAATGACATTCGTTCCAGATACCGTTCGAGTCTATATATTTTGTGTTCTTGTTATATTAATAGGTATTTACTTAGGAATTAGGAACAGTTAAAGGTAATTTGGTGAATCGTGCGTTTGACATGGAAATCAATAGAATATACTATATTAGAAAAGTAGATAACCTTTAAGTGGTTTATAAACTAAATATATTATTTATTATGTTTAAATTACTGTTATTATAAGAAATTTTATATGTTGTTGGAAAATAACCTCTCTGGCACTGTCGGAACGTCATAATAAAAAGAAGAGAACAGAACAGACTTTTCTATGTAAATGTAGATAAACCTAGATAAAGTAACAATTTCTACATGCTTTGCCAATTAGGCTAGAACTAATAAAACACTATTTAAAAGTGACAACACAATTATTGTCTTTGACACAACTGAAAAATTTAAACCAACTTAAATTTATTAATTTTAAAATTTACATAAAATATTAACGATTTAAATTATTTTACCTTTTATAAATATGGAAGCTTCAGCCTCAATCTCGGGGTATCCGTCAACGCTCGCCTTGCATAAATAACGACCGGTGGTGTGGGTGTCCACTGTTAAAGTCAAATTTGTTGTTCTGCCGACACGCTGTAACAAACAATACGTTCATTATTTGCACTTAAAGATCCCTAGAGTTGCGGAACTTAACGCCGTAATGTTTCTGACTGTGGAAAAAGAAATAATTTAATTACAATATCTCCGCGGAATTTGAACAAGCGCCTCCAAGAATCATCAATCACTGCGCCACGATAGCTTTAGTTGAGATAAAAGTAAATAGAAAAATATTTAAAAGAAAATATATTTGTATCTACTTTCTTAATTCAGAATAGGTATTTCATAAATATCTGTTCCTATAATATTTTTAACTTTGCTTTTTTGCTACACAGTGTATCCCACATATACTCGTAGCAGAATAAGTAGAGGCTTGCCAGTGTTAAAAACTTCTTTCCCCACGCACCGACTCAACCTCTGTTCTATTTTCTTACCAGAGCTAAGAAAAAAACAATTCCATGAAATAGGAACCCATGACGTTCTCCATCCTCCATCTATTATAGCACGAGAACCAGAATAATTTCTTTACTTTTACATACCAATAAAATATTAGTACAATCATTACGTATTATGTTATTTGATTTATTATTCTTATAAAAATAAAGTAAATAACGAAATTTGCCAAAGCACCTCAATTAACATGGTTATACGGCGCGCCATTTGTAGAATTATTTCTCATTAGTATAGTATTTAGCTTTTATTTCGATTTACGCGTTGGTCTTTCTACAATTTATATATATAGATATTTACCAGCTTAACTAAGGATATATTCGGTCCGTTTTTACTAATAAATATTATCTGCTAGTATGTGGATTTTAACGCCTATTATAAAAACAAAACCTCACAACAACTCTTAATAATTCTTCGTAAGAGGAAAGTCATGGCATACCAGACACATGCTTTTACCCCACAAGTGTGGGACTCTAAACACACCAAGTTCAGGGTTGGATTCTCTCTCTCTCTCTCGGAAATAATGTATTTTATAAAAATATTTATTTCTATTTTTTCGCTCTGGTAATTAGGCGCAGTGTCCGTCTGTCTGTATATTTTTTCTTCAAAATCGGTCTTTTATAATGACGATAGTCGTGGATTCAGATACAACTCGAGGCAATTAGAATACTTTTAGCATGTACTGTATAGACCCTTGTCTTTTTAGATGGCTTATATAAAAATACTAGTGGGCCCGGACGCGGCTACGCCCGCGAAAATATAAGCCTAAATAACTAAAATAAGTTAAAAAATAATAATAAGTGGAGATTTATTATTAGAAAAAATATCTGAGTAACCGAAATGAACAAACCAAAGAAGTAAAAGTAACTAAAGGAAATTCTTAATATTAGAAAAAAAAACCTAAAGTTTGCTGTGCGCGCGTACTAAACATTTTTCTATATTAAATAATTATTAATTTTTGCGAACAATATTAAATAAAATCTCAAATGATTAAAATTACGATATTTTAAGTGTATAACATCGGTATAGATAACCGAACTGAGATAAATTAATTATAAGCAGCAAATAATTACATAAAAAATAATAGTAATTCGAAAATCTATAAAAATTTACAAAATCATCAAAGTCATCCGCCCGTTCGCGTCGGTCATACTCATATTATGCCGCCCGAAGGCTAGGTCATTTGGAATCAGTCACATCTTAATTATTTATTAGAATGTTATACAGTAAATTATAATTTCCATCTAGATGAAATGCTAAAAGTGACTATTATATTTATTTTCATAAGGATGAATATCAAATTATAGGAATCATCTAATTTTTGTTAATGATTTGTATAAAGAGATTTGTATAAATCTATATCGGCGTGCACCATGTATGCATTAAGCAAACTCACTGTGGGTGACGTTTTCTTAAAACAGCAAACTTTGCAAGCCGTTGCTTAGCAACGCGTAGCGACGATTGTTATTAACATGGCGGAATAAATTCCTTGTCAAATTAATTATTTTAATATATTGGTATATAACGAAAATATTACAAATATGAGAAAAAAAAAGTATCCTATGTTCATCCCGGGACCCTCAAGTATCTCTATATGAGTATTTTATCACAATTAAATTAGCGGTTTGGCCCTGATTGCGGAAAAGACAGACAGACAGACAGACAGACAGAGTTACTTTCGAATTTATAATATAGGTATGGATTTATTAATAAAATACAGGATATTATTAAAAAAATAAAGCGTAATTCTTATTTTTATACAAAGTCCTTATCAATGTCCCTTCCAATGTGAATAAAATAAACAATTTGAGGATAAAAAAAAACATCTCGTACCTATATTTTCTTATAAAAATATAACTATTATATTCTTATAACATTCTAAGAAATGTTCGCATTAAAATTCACGTTTATATTCTCATTTCTACATAATAATTTATCATCTTGAACTAAGTCGCTCGCTGTCACGTCTACGGTACAGGACTATTTTTATTTTTTCCCTTACTTCCTTTGGACAAAATTTAAAAAATATTCTTATTAACATTTTTTTTAAGACGACGGTTATTAGGTAAAAAAATTGTACAAGCATGAAAAACATGTTGACTGCTTTGCTATAATTACGTTTGTGGGTTCGATTCCCGTTCAGGAGAGCAATAGAAATTCCATTAATTTTATTTTTAATTCTTCCTGAGATAAAGCTCAAAGTCGAATACAGTATGTAATGTCTCACATTGGGCTAAAAAATGGAAGGTATTGACACTAGGTGTCTACTCACACTGTTATGCAGGAAAAAGCGAAACCTATTGAACAATATCTCATCATCATCTCGACCCGTATCTCATGACTGTATCTCGCTCATTTGGTGCAACTATGACATAAATACGGTTTTTTATTTTAGATTCACCCTGTATCTCGCAAGTAAATGATAATAAATATATAATGAAAGAAAACAATATATATGCGGAAAGACGATATCTGATGTATTTTTGCAAATACGTCATTGTTTCACTAAAGAATTTAAACCCTACACAGTCAAACGTAGAATAACCTATTCATGTCATGAAAAATTTTACTTAAATGTATATACGAGTAAAAAATAAATAAATGCTATAAGAATGTTTTTTTTTTTTGTTAAGTTTATGAGACTAGTTTCGCGAGTTGGGAACAAAATGAAATGTCAGGACAAGTAACGGAGCGTAACTGTCATTTTTCATCTTCCCTTACGACATATTATAGGAGCTTTGAAACATTCCTTTGATAGAAACGAACTTTACAGTTTTTTTTTATACTAACTCTTTGTATTGTCTATCGGTTTGTTATTACGTTATACGTAAATTTTTTTTAAATTTAGAAATTTAAGCTTTTTTTTTTGGTGACGTTCATAAAAAATAGAGATACGTCACTTTCATTTCCGCTATCCCAAATGTTTAACATCGAATTTTGTTTAATAAAATTGAACAGACATGTCCTCAAAAAAGACTCAAATTCACTACCATTTCAATCAAATACTTTTTCTTCCTACTCAAAGCAATGCTCCTAAGATTTTCTTAGGCTAAGGCGGAGCACAACGCCGTATTTTACCAAATTAGACCTATGAATATAATAAGTGTGTACATAAGTAATCCACTAAACTAGATTTTAATCTACTACCATCAAATAAAAGAAATAAATACTTACAATATTAGTGTCCTCCTCATAATGCAGCCATCGTATCTCAGGAGCTGGGTACCCGTCCACGTCGCAACTCAACGTGGCCTGCTTGCCTATTTCCGCTTCCACATCCACTGGCAAGTGGCGGAACGAAGGTGGATCTATGAACATTTTTATATTTTTAATATATTTTTTAATTCTATTTACTGAGCGACACGGTCTCATTAAGCTTTGTCTAAATTCTTATACGGTCGTTACAATTTGTGTTTGGTTTTCCATAAAAAAATTAAAACCAATAATTTTGTTAATTAACTAGTGCTAAATATAAAAATTAATTAGTTATTTTATTTTCTAATTATCGAATACATTATTTATTTGTAATAATATTTCAGTTATAGTCCAGTAACATTTGTTCAACAGTTATAGAATTTATATAACGAAAACCCTATATACTCGTATAAACATACGTTCCCCTTTGACTGCCCAATTTTCGAGTCATAGCGTGTTAAATAAAGGAACCTAACGCCGTGATTTATCTTCTTAACACAGATATGAAAACCGACGGTATTACCACCTAAAAATAAATACGAAATGCACCAAAAAAACATCCAATTTCAAAAGAAACTTAAAGAATTTTCTTTCATCTACGAAAACTCATAGTCACGATGGGTATTGTTTGAATTACACGAAGAATATTGCAAAGTAGGAATAGTAAGGTTGGCGAGTCGTGGCTACCTTGAAGCTAGATGTAGACGGCTGCGCAGACTTGATTTTAGGTTTTTTCTTGCTCAAGTTTTTTCCTAATTGAACAATGCGCAAAAGTTAAGTAAGCCTAAGCCTAACTTCAGGGGCCACAACTCCTCGACCGTACTGTAATACTCACAAGTAATCTCTAGGGTCTCTGTCTCTTCGCTCTTGCCGACATCGTTGAACACCATGCATTTTACAACGACGCCGTTATAGGAGCGCGATATGTTTGGTATTTTCTGTATTAAAATTTAATATTAGTTATTTTTTTAAATATTTTATTTGAGATTAAAATTATTGGATGGATAATGCATATTATAATTAGATATTAAACATTTTTAAATAGTAGAAAATACAATTACTTATGCAAGTTAGTAGTAAAAATGTGGGATGAATTGGTGTTAAGATGCTCCGTTACCCACCGTCCCCAATTTTCGAAACATTGCGCGTAGGGTGGCGGGATCTAACGCCGCGCTATGTCTTCTTACCGACAGTAAAGAAATGAAAGTAATTCGAACTCTTTAATGTAATATATTTTTCAAATTGAATTAATTTTCATATAGAAGTTCCTTCCTAGTATGGATGTGAGAGAAACTTAAATTTATTACAGATCTAGTTACTAGCCGAAGTATACTCAAACATAATTATCATATATACGAGTATAGATGTAATTATTCCTTATACCAATTGACAATTTTTTATTTAACAAAAAATAAATACATTTATTTACAAAATTTTACTGAAACACTCGAAAAATGAAAAACTCAATACAAGTCGCATTTATTAAAATAAATATTAACAACGTTATGAAAATAAAACAAAAAACAAACTCAAAAAGAAACAGAATATATAAATAAAGATTGAAATCAAATGAAATGAAATGAAATGAAAAAAAGAAAAGATTTTTTTTCACAATAACTCAATAACAATTTGAACGACACTCACCAATTCTGATGTATTCCCAATAATTGACTCATTCATAAGCCATCTGAAAGTGAGATTGCTTGGATTTGCATCGGCCACGCAACCTGCGGAAATATTGCAGTTTTAACCGATTGTGCACAAAAGTGTATAAATATTTTAGAACAGCTATGAAACGGTGGAATAATAATTAGGTATACAATTGTGTTACGCCTTTATTTTGCAGAATACGTAGAATAAGAACACTAGATTCTTTATGTCCATCCCGTTGTATGAGATCCCGCATAAAGTACGAGATAAAGGTATTTAAAATATTAACCCACGCGCCCGATCACTGGTGTCAATTGCAGCAAAAGATGTTCTTCTAGACTAGATAAAGAAGACTATTCTTCACGAAATGGGGGGGAAAGATCGATGGGGTAGTTTTTCTCTGTTATGGAGACATGGTGAAACGCAATGCTGTATTTTGTCTGTGATTATATAAATACATACATACGTACTCGTACATTTTCTCGATTTTTTTAAAAGAAAAGGGGAAAACGATATTGTAAATTCTTATAGTCCACGTAAATAAAACCGCGGGCGACGACTGGTCTATAATAAATTTCTTATTAGAAAATATAAAAAGTGAAAAACAAAAAAAAAAGATTACTTTGAATTAAAACATTTCAATTTAAAATAAAAGTTGGTTAAAAAGGAAAAATGTCGAAAGAAAGTCAGCATTTCTTGGAGGGAATTACGTAATGTCACGGCTGTCACCTTAGCGTAGATGATTCTTTATTATATAAATTTTACAGTTTTCAATAAAAGAAAAAAATGATAATATATTTTTTTGCTTCACGCTGTATCTCGTAAATCTCGTATTAAATATTTTATTTTCTCGAGTGGGACTCGAACCCTCAGCCTGTCGTGTTTACAATCATACGCTTGTAAGCCTGTGCCACGAATGGCCAAAAAAAAAAAAGATTTAAGTACTACTCACTTATAATAAGATCTCGTCCTTCTGGTACCCGCCGACCACCCTTAACGCGAACTTTCACTTTGGGTGCATACTTCACCTATGAACAATATAAAATAATTGATAAATTAAAATTTATATGATAACATTTAAGATTCTCACTGTAAATGCAATGATTGTGGGTTCAATTCCCTTTTGGAGGACGCGAAGGATACTCCTGTATCAAAACCCAAGGTTCTCTCTGCATATCAAACATGCAGGTTTAAACATGGACCAAAATAAAAAGAGTCTTTTTTTATTGAAAGTTATTTCATTAGACCTAGTTAAGCTAAATATTTCAAAAGTAAAACATGAAAATCTAGTAAAGTCTATAAAGCGTGAAGGATTTAGATAATAGCTATAATGTCTAAGTTAATACAGATTAAACTGAATAAATAGGATTAATCTCTTTAAGCGTAAATAATATTTAACTTGTTATACTCGTATATCCTGTCTATAAAAAAATATATAATATTAACACTTTTTCTAGTTTCCCGCCGTATCCCGCATTTATGCGGGATATTAACAAGGTCACTGCGCTTTGTTACCAGAGCGCCAATTATAATTACTAAGCCATAAATATACATTCAAATTTCATTATCTCGTAGCTATTCCGTAGCACATGTCGTAGCAAGCAAACAAACAAAAAAATCGCCTAAAACCTAATCTATTATAGTTAAAATATTCGTCCCGGGACAATAACAGGAAATTTATCGTCCGAGTAAAGTTAAAAACGAAAATATAAAACCGAATAGATTATTGAAAATACTGACCAAGATATATCCAGGTTTTTTATGGCTGTGCTCTGTTCGCTTTATTTATAGCATTTTTTTTCGTTCATCCCCATAATGAATTTTGTTTATTGCTACGTTTTTATTGAACGTAAATATTATATATTTTTTTGGGGAGTACTTTTGGTTAATATTAATAATTGTTTAGGCCAGGCGTGGCGCAGGTAGTGTGTAAACGCAACTGCTTGTGGGTTCTCTTCCCACTCGAGATAATTAATATTTTTTGATTTCTTTGTTCTGGTAACGAGGCAAAGCGCGGTGTTGAGTTCTGCCCTCAACATGCAATGCCACCAGATTTCAGCGACGCAGCGTTAAGCTTCGCCACTTAAAACACAAGGTATTTATTTCGAGTGGAAAGCGAGAAACAGTCTAAAGTATTTTTCTTATCTCATAACCAAAAAGTAATTTTTACAATTATTTTTTTTTATTTTAAATTTTATCTAGAAAACTTTATAAAATTACATGCCGCCATATATATATAACTCGATTAAGTTAAAGCGAAAAGTAATAATTTTAGTTAAAAATTACTCGATCGCGAGTAAAAATGAACGGTAGCACCGTCTATACAGTTAGTTCAATGAAACTTTCGATCCGTGGACAGTTGATAGGTTGTTTATTTTATTTGACTGACAATAAAGTAATTGACGTTTTTGTATCGCGATAAAAAATATACGCCTTAGTCCAACCGTGAAAATTTTCAAATTAAACATACCCAATACTATTTATTACTTTTACTGATCTTTTTTAATTTTAAAAATATATTATTACAATTACTATAGTTGATACCATTATGGAATGGAACAGTGAAAGACTGTGTAGGTTCGATTCCGATTCGAAGAGTATTTTCATTTCGTCGCCTTTATATTAAGATTTATTTTCGTCATCACACAATGTTTCTAATTGGGATGAAGAGTGGAGCCAACCAATAATACACTAAGTTTTCTCTACACCACGGAACTCATCGTCGTAAGGCAGCCACCATTTTTTTATCTCCTTTCTACCTACCAACGGAAAATACTAATAAACAGACAAATGAATTATTATTCATGGACTACCTCAATGAAAATTTATACCTGACATTAGAAAGCTACAGCCAGCCCTAGATAGCCCATAGCAAAAGTCATCTCAATATCGCTATATCGTCCATCTGACCATAAAAAGTAATTGGGTAACCCATAAAAAGGGTTCTTATTTTATGGCAAACGAAAACACCTACATGATAAAACCCCAAAACAAACCCCACTCCGTGGTAGCAACACGCTAGTGGAAAATGTATATTTTTATAATATTATGATTGAAATATTTCTAGGATAGGTAGCTCCAGGTTGTGGTTTCGATTCCCTCGCGAGAAAATTAAATATTTAATATTTTTTTGCTCAGGTGACAACACAAACACAGCGTTGAGTTTCGCCACTTAACACGCAATGCCAAATTCGGCGGATAACGGGGAACTGAGTGTCTTAACACTAGGCTCTCTCTCCTTTCCCTGCTGCGTGCGGAATACATAGTGACGCTAAAAAAATATGTTAAATACTCATTTATAATAAGTAGTAAGTTGTATGACAGCTCACTGCGTTATTCTGCGTCATAGTACTTGGGTCTATTACGTCTCAATGTTAAAGCGACAACGGTTGTAACTTTGATCTCATTGGAGGGTTGCTTATTCTATTCATTTGCTCGCAGTATAACAAAGCTTGGCA
Source organism: Heliconius melpomene melpomene (assembly GCA_000313835.2). NCBI lineage: Eukaryota > Metazoa > Arthropoda > Insecta > Lepidoptera > Nymphalidae > Heliconius > Heliconius melpomene. Next base: position 109,339 of record HE670464.1, on the reverse strand, counting down.
TTATTACGCTATTCAAAAACCAATGTCTCAAAAATTGACAAACAGAGAGAGAAACAGAGAGAGTGAGAAACACTGAAAGTGAATAACAGTGAGTGTCTTAACTGTCGCCAGTGGCAAAGGCACTAATGGCGTCTTAGGTACGAGATTGTGCTTATTTGTTTATGCTAGCTATGTATCAATAAATCAGTGATTGTATGGAATGAGCGAATATATGAAGCATGAGCTTAAACAACACATACACTACTAAAATATTTTTATGTACTTAATATAATATTTTTTTAAAAAATATTATTTAATTGGTATCGAAATTACAACGAATAATTCAATGGATTCCCATTTACTGTAAAAACAAAATATTGTTATGAGAATTCAAGTGAGCGTGCAAAAACCTAAATGATTAATATTTCAGAATATATTTTTGATTGATATATTAAAATTTTCGTTTATTTTTAGCTGCACGATGTGCTTCAATATGCGGGAGCATATTACACGCTAGGCAGAGGGAACCTTGTATTAAAACACTTTGCTTCTTATTTCGCGGAATTTTCATTGCCTGATGCGGAACTTAACGCCACGTTTTGTCTTGTGGAAATATAGATCAGAAATGAAAATATAACATAATTCAGCATTTCAAAAACCTTATTTTAAAAAAAATATATATTTTGTAAATTCTTTTTCAGCAAATAGTAAGCAATATCAACTGTAACAGCTATAGTTATAACGAGCAGTATAAATAAATAACGTCCAAATAAATAAACATTTCACATATAAATGATTTAAAATGCCATTTCCAGTATCCATAATTCCGTGACTTGAATCGTAATATCCTTTAAACGGGCAAAGACAATATTTATATTGTTTTGTAAATGGAATATTGTGTTTCTTTTTACGCTTTTTTTAATAGAAAAAAACATATAGTTCAGTGGCTGATACATATGTATTACACAATTAAAATATTATAAGGATTCGTAACATATTTCACAAATTTCTTAGAAATTTAAAGACATGTCAAATCAGTATTTTTTTAATTAATTTTATTAAGGTATGAGGCCAATCGTGGTGCAAGGGTACAAATTATGACTGTAAATGTGAAAGGTGTTAGGTGGGTTCGATTCTCAGTCGAGGAATTGAAATATTTAATATTTTCATTTCTTCGCTCTGGTGTCGAAGCAAAGTGCGGCGTTGACGTTTCCGTCACGTAACACGCAATGTCTTTAACTAATTCGGCGGAAAATGAGCAACCTAATTTAACACTAGGTTCCTTTCTCTCTACCCTACTGCGTGCGAGTTACAGCGTGATGCTATAAAAGAAAAGGTAGATTCCAACTTAGGAAATAGTCGAAGATTTGAGATATTGTATTCACGTTTGATAATTACGTATTTCTGCAGAGGATATAGTATTGGTGCATTACACACCATATGAAAAATAAAAATCCGCTTAGTAGGAAAAAAAATGGTAAATTAATATACTTTTTTTAAAACGACCACTATTCTTTATTTTCCTCCTTTTTAACCATATTTATACCACAATTTCAGCAATAACGTACAGAAAAGGCAAAAGCTTAAATGGAAACCTGCGAGACCCACACATTCTTTTGAAGCAACCATAATACTACGTGTACCGGCACCAAAATGACCTCTTTCTGTCAACCGGCCTTTCAACCTAATTACCTGATTACAGTTTGAATACAGTATCTGTATACGTACTATTTAGCATTAAATGAAACTTTGAATACAAATGTATGTATATTTAAGCCTTTCATTAGCTAATATTGAGGTCGTAGTAGTGGAAATGTCTGAGTGTGAGCGTGATGGTGTGGGTTCGATGTCCATTTGGTATATTCTATAAAGTGCAGCGTTAAGTTACGCCATGCAACACGTAAAGTCATGTAAATTGAGCGTAATATTGTAAAAAGAAAATAAAATTATAATATAATTTTTGTGTTGTATTCATAGGATTGTGGTTCACTTAAATTATGTCTAACAAAGGATTTTTAGAAATACGTTCCCAATGGGGTTGAAGCAGGGCATGAAAAATTCTTTGAATTAATAGTTCATAATTTATTAGGCAATTTTCATAAAAAAACATACCTGTTCTGATATGTTCATAATTATTTTAAAATCGTAAAAAAAACTAATAAAAGTGAAACCGTTTGCGTAGTCGAAGCGTGTAAAACCACAAGCGAAACACTATTGATCATTAAATTTATTGCATGTATATTTAAAGTATCCTATTTTTATTCACAATATTAAAATTAAATCGAACCAGATATTGTTGCTTCAAATTTGTCGACGATAATAAAATGCTTGAACTCGTTTCTGTCATAATAATATACTTTTATTGTAAAAAAACGAGAAGGATTGTATTGATCCATATATTTTTAGGGATTATTTGTTAAATTTGAAGCTATCGTGGCTGTTTTGAAATGCCTCATTTAACGCGAAAGTAGAGAGTTTGATTCCTACTCTTATTGATTCATTAAGACTTTTACTTTCTTTTCCAATTGTTGTTTACTCATTTGTTTAAGTAAATTTTACTCTAAAATTGAATAGCTTCTCCAAATATCTAATATTGTATGATAAAAATAAATTATAATCATTTTGCAACATCCTAATCGCACTTGTGTGTAATATAAAATTTGAATTCACTACAATCGATTGGCATACAAAATTCCACTGTACCATAAGTTCCATAAACTATATAAAACCTTTACTTTTGGCCTCACAATATAAATAATGTAGAAACATAGCCTTTTGTATACAGTATTCCTGCCTACACCTTGCGAAAAGAAAGAATAATACGGGGTTAGAATAAATAAGGACGCACAAAACAACATATTACGTTTGGACGTGACCGCTAAGAGGCACAGTGGTTGGACCTCGACAGGAACGAGGTAATCACTGATTCAAATCGGTAATCTAGTTAATTAGAAATAACGAAACGTTTCAACTCGGTGACTATAACAGAGTGTCTCAACACTAAGTTTCCAACTTCACACATAGCAGGATACACAGAGGTCTATCCTGCCATGTACGGGATACAGCGTGAAGCTAAAAATAATAAAAGTAATTAATATTAAATTCTATTTATAATACCTCAGTATATGTATATGAAAATTAAAATAAATATGTACACAAGGAATTTCTGAACAGAATATAATAAAAATAGTGTGATATTTTTAAAATAATTATCGCTCGAGGCCTAACGTGCGACGTGAATCGATCATAGTTTTTTTATCACATTTTGTCGTTCCATAGAAATTGGCTTACTTTCCACTTTATTATTTTGTAGAGAGAATAGAACGTTAAAATGGAGAAATTGACATGTTGATGCCGTCGTAGCGCAGTTAGGGAATGGTAGGCCTTCTGATATCCCTGGTAGTTGTAGATTCGAATTCTGTTACGAAAATTGTTAATAAAAACTTTTTTTTTATTTATTCCCGGTTGTTCCGTTTTTTGTTCTTACGGGAATCCCCGGAAATAACGTATCTTGTATGTTCCTCAACAACTCCCTTTATCTTTCAGTGTTAGTTCTATTATATTATAGCAATTTTTTAATACAATCATAAAAATTTACTCAAGCATTTAAATAATTGTACAAAATCAATATTCTGCCAAGTGAAATGTAAAATGGGACAATTTGGACTCACAATTCACTAACGACCCCATAAGGCCCGTAACGTGCCAATGACAGTAATAAGCAGGGGCTGGCTTGGGGATGAAATAATATTTGTTATAGATTATTTTGTATGAAAAAGTTTGTATTGTAAATGTTGAAATACGTGATGTCTCGAAAATTGGGTGACAATTATTAGGAAATGGAGTAACGAAGGTACTCTCTGCAAAATATGCATATTATTAATAAACGGAAAATTATTAGCATCAGTGTGTTGCAGTGGTTGTGGGTTTCTTTTCCATGGGGGGTTGTAAAAACAAAAGGAAATAATAAATTCGATTTTGTTCAATTTTTTCGTTGAGTGGCAGAATGTGAAATTTAATGTGGATAAATAATAATGAAAAATGTGACATATGACTGACTTGATAGAATATTGAAGAATATTATACGTTGTAGCGCAGCGGTGAAACGTCTGCCTAAGCGCGACGGTTGTAGCTTCGATTTTCATTTGGAGGATGATTATTTTTCATCTACTCAACACGCAATGTGCGTGCAATAGTGCAGTGCATAGAAAATGGACTTAAAACTTGAAAACGTTCCCTCTGCTCACCCTGCTATATGCGGGATACAACTTGAAGCTAAAGAAATATAAAATATGAATAATACAACGCTCTCATACTAAAAAATTGAACTAAAATTAATCAATTAATAAAAAAAAATCTTCAATAACTTTTTGGCAAAATGTATATTTAAAAAAAAAATAAGTTTTTATTCTAAGGGAATGTTGAAAGTTCCAGTCAATACAGTCTCTTCATACATATTATGTAGTAGAGAACGGTACAAACATCGATTTTTATATTTCCCTCTATACGTTTTCCTATCATGTACACAGGCTTAAGAACAGTAGAAAATAGAAGTGGCATGTCAAATATTTTTTCTATGAAACGTCTTATTTACAACTGTAGAGAAACTTCTCTATAGGAGAAAAACTATAATCAAATGAAAATAGCTGAGAGTTTTGGGTATAAAATAACCTTATACTTTTTCTCAATAAATGGACTGTCCATTACAAAAATATTTTATTTCAATTCGCACGAAGGGTTTCTGAGATTATTGCTTTTAACCAAACCAACCAACCAATTGTCACATGATTCAGCAAAAAAACTTTAGGTTGTGCGTTCGATTCCCAACCGTGGGAATGATTCATTTCATATTTTTCCTTCCTTACTTTCATACTATACATATTAACTTTAACAGTTTTTATCGAACCTGCACTGAATTGCTGCCAAATAGTTAACAATAAATCCATTTCTAAGCCATAATAATCAACAACTTCATTATAACGTAGTGATAATCTATATTATTAGGCCTAATGTACACGAGCTCTGTCAATACATGTCTAATCTCTGAGCTTAGAGGATATTGTAGGAAGCATCTGTTTGTTGGACTTGTGACCCTTGATGTAAGGTAAATATATGTATAATTAGGGAATTAATAACTGTTTGTTCCGATTCTGATATTAATTTATTAGTTATCTAGTAAAGTTATTTACTATTGATCATAATGTATTAATATTAATTATTATTATTATTTAGAGGCAGCATGCGACTGAGTGCGACAGTTTGTGGGTTCGATTGTCACTTGAGGGAATGAAATATTTAAAATTTTCATTTCCTGGCTTTGGTAACGAGACGAAGTTTTAAGTTCGGAAGTTTAAGTTTAAGTTAGCAATCGAACAGAGGGGACCTAGTGTTGAGACACTCTTTTTCCCTCATAACATCTTTTAATTCATTCTTTCATTACAGAGCATGCAAAAAATAAATGAATTAGTCAATAACTGATGTAGTCGATACCATTTCTATAGTAAAGCGTCGATCTATAGCCATATAGATTGAGATCGCTGCAAAAATATATGCAATAGCGTATCTGAATTGGGAGATGGAAATTTTAATATAAAGTATTTGATTTGCTTCTTTTTGTGACTGAAATATTCCAAAATATATTAAATTTTATTATGAAATATGTTCATGCACATTCATATAGGCACATAGTATCAAAGTAAATTATAGGTAACATAGACATTTAAATTAATGATTGTATTAAAATCAGTATAACTAAGTTTTAATTGGACGGCGATAATAAACAAAGGGAACTTAATTGGTTTTAATGATTAACGGTAAGTCTTCAGGCAAGTTAACAAAGGTCTAAACGAGCTCCAACTTTTCTAGGGCGAACTGCTTTCTCTATCTAGGAATGAATATTTTGTTTTATTTTACTAAAATGAAATAATCTGGTAAATTTTAAAACTTTCTCCTAATTTTGTACTTATTTAAAAGATCTTTCATCATACCATGTAGTTAAGTAGGTTGTGGTAAACAAAATCTAAAAAAACTAACTTAAAAACTAAAGAATCGATTTCGATGAAATTATTCCACGATAAGAAATTAGTAAGCAAATTTGTAAACATTAACCCTTACACTTAAAAACCTGAATAGATTGTCTGTCGAACCTAGTAATCACTTCTGGAGGAATAGCGTGGTCAGTGGCTGAACTCAACGCTAGGCTCTGCCTCGAAAGAAGAGCAAACAAAGGAAAATTTTAAATATTTCTATTTCTCGACTGGGAATCGAACCCACAACCTGTCAAATTTACAATCACACTGGCCTGAAACTATATTATTAATAGCTTACCTCAATCTGTATACTGGCAGCTCGGTACGCCCTGTCTGCTGTATTCTGAGCTTGACACGTGAACGTTTGATTATGATGATCCTGCTTAGGTGCCATTCTTATAATTGATCTGGTGGGGAGAAAGGTAAATATTAAATTATTTTTAGTATAAACATTGTAGACACTCAGAGATGTTAATTAAAATTTGATTGTTTGATTGTTACATTACATTGAATCAAATCTATATTTGTAAAATATATGTTTGCTATAGCGAAATAAAGGATTGGTAAGGTAGTTAGAACAAGAATTGTAAAATTATACTTAAATTGAAGACGATGGTGATAAAATATTCTGAGACACTATTGTTTGTTTCTTTTGAGATTTAAATGCCTATATAATAGCACGTAGTAGTTCAGTATTCATATTTGATTTTATATTTATTATTTATTATTTTATAAGAATACATAACGTTTTTAATAACTAAACGTATACAGCATTTAGTTAAGAAAAGGAAATTGAAAGTAAAGTCTCAAAATTAATTTTATTCAAATCTACAAATACGTATATTAAGATATGCTATAACATAAATTACATACCTCGCAGTAAATCTCTGTCCATCAGTCAGAGGCTCCACAGTGTAGGTCACACCCTGCGTCAAAACACCAGCGTTGCTGTCCACCCATGTGATCTATGAAGTGGAAATATTAATTGTATACAAGAAATAGGCAAAATATTAATTAAACTAAGTTGGGCCAAAATTATAGCATAAGAAATAAATATTTATTTTAGTAAACGTTTTAAAATTTTAAAATATTGAGACTGATCCCGTGCCAAAACAACGGACATATATACTACGCTACGCTAAAAACATAACCCTCATTTTGCCTAAGTCGGGCAAACGGGTAGTTTGAAACTAATCAATGAACATAAAGTACGTTATTAATTTTAGTGCAGCTAATTTACTTGATCTATGCAAGCTAAATTGCTGAATGCATTTTAACTCAAACATAACAATTTATTTGAAAATTAATAATGAATTTGAATTTGATATTCAATGAAAATTTTAGCCAAAATCTATAACTTTGCTTCTGTTGTTTTTACGCTTTCCTTTCTGCTATGCCACCAGATAAGCAATCTGGTGGCATAGCGAGAATCTAGGATTAATTTCAAAGTCTACATAGAACATTTCTTTATAGCAGGACGGAGAAGAAAATAAATTCCTTTTAATTGAATTTGAACCTTAATCTTTCGCCTTTATGAATAAACACTGCCCCACTACTCCAAGATGGCATCATCATCATATAAGATTTATCTACCCTACTATAAGTGAAAAATCTAAAAATCTATACAAAATTAAAAATAAACTTTTGAGCTATATATATAAATAAATTTTTACTACATTCTTCATATTGAAATTAAACTGTATTCACAATTAATATTTCAAACTAACAAGCACTACCCGGCAACCTCCAGAGACCGAGTTCCGCGACATCATATTCAATTTAACTGGAAATCGCGAAATATATCTATTCGTACAATTTGAATGGATTAAATGAAACATGTAGTTTATCGAGCCAAGTAAATTGGACCATAGCTTTAAGTAAATTGCTCAGGGGAACGTTTGTGGATGTGAAAAACTGGGTTGACTTTTAAATGATAGAGCAGAAATCTTGATATATTCGTTATATATGTAAGGTGTCTTTACTGATGGGTTTTTGATTTTTAACCGACTTCAAAAAAGAAGATTTTCTCAATTTGGATGGTTTTTTTAAATAAATATATTTCTCAGTATCACCTATGAAGGTAGGTGGAGGGAACCTATTGTTAAGATATTCGAAATATTACATTTTGACTGATACATATACATATACGTAGACCTACACATTTTGTATTATTTATTTACTACAAGAGTTTAATTAATAGTTAAAACGACAAATTAGAAGTAAAACTCGTAAACAAAATGCATAACAATTAATAAATCTGAGAACAAACTTGTAAAAGGGGTAAAAAGTTAGGCCATTTATATTTAAACTCAGTAATTTTAGCAACAAAAATGTTTGCGAGTCGTTCACGAGGCGCTGTTAAAACTTAACGAACATTAATTAGGCGTAAACGCACTTTTTTATTTGAACGTGTTATATTATTGTTTGTTTATAGACGCAGTGGTTACGGGTTCGATTCAAACTCAGGGGGGACGTATAATTTTCATTTCCTTTTTCTGGTAATAAGACAAAGCATGGCATTGAGTCCTGCCACTCCATGTTGAGCAGAGAGTGGAGAACGAAGTGTCTTGACAGTAGAAAGCTCTCCTGCTTTATGTGTGATACAGCATGAAGATAAAAAAATAAAATAAATGTAATTGAAGACATAATGACACAATATAGCAGCGTCTGTGAATTCAAGTCACATTCGGAGGAATGAAATATGTTCACTTACATGCTCTAGAAAACTGAAATTTGGGTGAAAAGTAGAGTGTCTCAACACTATCTTGTTTATATTCTGTTAAAAAGTATAAAGCAAAAAATATGTTGCTGTAGAGATTTAAAATTTAGCAAGTACTTTAAAGACGTTTTCGTTTTTCGTTTTTCGATTGAGCAGTATGCTGTAGGCCATATCGGCCTCTACAGCGTCACCGGACTTGGGGAGGCCGAGCTAGACGAGCTCTGACCTTGGCATGGCTACCGTGGAAGGTACCAACAAAAGAGAACACAGTGGCGCAAGGGCGTCTCCTTTGAGACTCGGACCGCGACTTGCGAACACCGTTCGTAGTGGGGGGCTTTGCTTCGATCGGTTCGACCAAAGCCTACTGGGGAGGGCTCTTGATGCCCTATTGGATTAATGAGTGCGGGCTCCTCTCGCGCCGAGGCGCGATTGGGCCACAGTAAAGCTGGGACCTCGTCTCCACCGGCGGGGACGGTGTGCGTAGCGTGTATGTGTGCGATTGTGTGTGGCCCTACCTACAAATTTAGGGTCGTTCGCTTTAGTGATGGGGTCAGCATCATCGGTTAAGATATCCCGGGGTCGACGGCGATCCCACGGGCGACGTTTGGCGTAATTACACGAGTTTACCACCAGCGGATTCGGATGCGATTCGGCTTTAGTGAAATAACTACTAGAGAGCTTCCGACAGTGCTCTTTTACTGAGTCTAATTGGACGTCTCTATGGAGATCGGTATTACGCATGTACCACGGGGCACCGGTAGTATTACGCAAGAAACGGTTTTGGATTACTTGTAATCGGCTAAGGTCTGTCTGTGCGAACACAACACAGGCGTAGGCGAAAATGGGT